>JAQOOD010000004.1:17990910-18097526 GCA_029633175.1 Citrus glauca
TAATAAGTTTTATATCATTTTCATTGTTTAATTTAAAATTTTGATTTGACTTTCAACCTAATCAACTTAATCAGACAATATAAAGATTGGGTAGAATTAGGTTAAATAAGTTTATTTAATTAAGTTGGATGAATTTTATCTCAGCTCATTAAAATATAGACCGGGTTAGAATTTCACTAACCCTATCAAACCCAACTCATGCCATCCCTTATATCATTCTATCTAAATCATAAAATGGCAATAATCCAACTCTTTAACCATTTTTACGTTGCATTTAAGTTGAGGCAATTGACTTAAACTAAATAACTTAAATTCCAAATAAATGTAAAATACGACAAAAAATTTCTAAACCACACGTATGACTCGTAGATTGAAGGTAAAACGGGTAACTTAGCGTTACAGTGGTAAATTGGTCTACAAAATTAAAAAAATAAAAAATAAAAAATAAAAAAACTAGTAAATTGATAGAAAATGTAATAAATTAATGTTGGAGTTGTAATTTGTACGAAGAACTTGTAAACAAAATACAAATTTTTAAAAATGACATATAACTAGTAAATTCACATTAAGTGTGAAATAAAATAAAAAATATATAAACCACATATAAAACTAGTAAATTAACGAAACAAATAGTAAATTAATGTTGGAATTGTAATTTGCACGAAGAACTTGTAAACAAAACAAAAACTTATAAAAATGACATAAAACTAGTAAATTGACATTAATTGTGAAATAAAACAAAAAATGTGTAAATCACACATAAAACTAGTAAATTGATGAAAAAATGAGTAAATTAATGCTGGAGTTATAATTTGTACGAAGCACTTGTAAACAAAACAAAAACTTAGAAAAATAACATAGAACTAGTACATTCACATTAAGTGTGAAATAGAACAAAAAATATATAAGCACACATAAAACTAGTAAATTAACGAAACAAATAGTAAATTAATGTTGGAATTGTAATTTGCACGAAGAACTTGTAAACAAAATAAAAACTTATAAAAATGACATAAAACTAGTAAATTGACATTAATTGTGAAATAAAACAAAAAATGTGTAAATCATACATAAAACTAGTAAATTGATGAAAAAATGAGTAAATTAATGCTGGAGTTATAATTTGTACGAAGCACTTGTAAACAAAACAAAAACTTAGAAAAATGACATAGAACTAGTACATTCACATTAAGTGTGAAATAAAACATAAAATATGTAAACCACAAATAAAACTAGTAAATTAATGGAAAAATGGTAAATTAATGTTGGAGTTGTAAATTGTAAGAAAAACTTGTAAACAAGACAAAAACTTAGAAGAATGACTTAGAACTAGTAAATTCACATTAAGTGTGAAATAAAACAAAAAATATGTAAACCACACATAAAATTAGTAAATTAATGAAAAAAATGGTAAATTAATGCTGGAGTTGTAATTTGTATGAAGAACTTGTAAACAGAACAAAAATTTATAAAAATGACATAGAATTAGTAAATTGACATTAATTATGAAATAACACAAAACATTGTGTAAATCACACATAAAACCAGTAAATTGATGAAAAAATGAGCAAATTAATGCTGGAGTTGTAATTTGTACGAAGAACTTGTGAACAAAACAAAAATTTAGGAAAATGACATAAAACTAGTAAATGCACATTAAGTGTGAAATAAAACAAAAAATATGTAAACCACATATAAAACTAGTAAATTAATGAAAAAAATGGTAAATTAATGTTGGAATTGTAATTTGCACAAAAAACTTGTAAACAAAAAAAAAACTTATGAAAATGATATAGAACTAGTAAATTGACATTAATTATGAAATAAAACAGAAAAATGTGTAAATCACACATAAAACTAGTAAGTTGATGAAAAAATGAGTAAATTAATACTGGAGTTGTAATTTGTATGAAGAACTTGTAAACACAACAAAAACTTAGAAAAATGGCATAGAACTAGTAAATTCACATTAAGTGTGAAATAAAACATAAAATATGTAAACCACACATAAAACTCGTAAATTAATTATAAAAATGGTAAATTAATGTTGGAGTTCTAAATTATAAGAATAACTTGTAAACAAAATAAAAACTTAGAAAAATAACATAGAACTTGTAAATTCACATTAAGTGTGAAATAAAACAAAAAATATGTAAACCACATATAAAACTAGTAAATTAATGAAAAAATGGTAAATTAATGTTGGAATTGTAATTTGCACGAAGAACTTGTAAACAAAAGAAAAACTTATAAAAATGACATAAAACTAGTAAATTGACATTAATTATGAAATAAAACAAAACAAATGTGTAAATCACACATAAAACTTGTAATTTGATGAAAAATTGAGTAAATTAATGCTGAAGTTGTAATTTGTACGAAGAATTTGTAAACAAAACAAAAACTTAGAAAAATATCATAAAACTAGTAAATTCACATTAAGTGTGAAATAAAACATAAAATATGTAAACCACACATAAAACTAGTAAATTAATGAAAAATGATAAATTAATGTTAGAGTTATAAATTGTAAGAAGAACTTGTAAAGAAGACAAAAACTTAAAAAAATGACATAGAACTTGTAAATTCACATTAAGTGTGAAATAAAACAAAAAATATATAAGCCACACATAAAACTAGTAAATTAATGTTGAAATTGTAATTTGCACGAAGAACTTGTAAACAAAACAAAAACTTATAAAAATGATATAGAACTAGTAAATTAACATTAATTATGAAATAAAACAAAAAAAATGTGTAAATCACACATAAAACTAGTAAATTCACATTAAGTGTGAAATAAAACATAAAATATGTAAACCACACATAAAACTAGTAAATTAATGGAAAAATGGTAAATTAATGTTAGAGTTGTAAATTGTAAGAAGAACTTGTAAAGAAGACAAAAACTTAGAAAAATGACATAAAACTAGTAAATGAACATTAAGTGTGAATAAAATAAAAAATATGTAAAACACATATAAAACTAGTAAATTAATGAAAAATATGGTAAATTAATGCTGGAATTGTAATTTGCACAAAGAACTTGTAAAAAAATAAAAACTTATAAAAATGACATAGAATTTTAATAAATTGACATAAAACTAGTAAATTATGAAATAAAACAAAAAATGTGTAAATCACACATAAAACTAGTAAATTGATGAAAAAATGAGTAAATTAATGATGGAGTTGTAATTTGTACGAAGAACTTGTAAACAAAAAAAAAATTTAGAAAAATAACATAGAACTAGTAAATTCACATTCAGTGTGAAATAAAACATAAAATATATAAATCACACATAAAACTAGTAAATTAATGAAAAAATAGGTAAATTAATGTTAGAATTGTAAATTGTAAGAAGAACTTGTAAATAAAATAAAAACTTGTAAACATTACATAAAACTTGTAAATCAACATTAACTTGTAAAAGTTTCATAAAATTTATAAATCACAGATAAAATTGGTAAATATAACCTGAAACTTGAACAAAAAAGAGTAATTACCTGCTACTTAGGTAACATGTTACTTATTTATTTAGAATTAATGGTAGAGATTTTTATTCAAATCTAATGGTCCACATCTATTACGGGATCTATGCCGTAAATTTAGTTACGGCATTATAGAATGACCACTAAATAATGACAAAACGTCACGAGCGTGTCATATTTTAATGATATTTTCATGACACAATGATATATGTCAAAAATTTTATGTCATAAAAACACGTTTTTTTGGTAATAATTATTCTATCACAAAACATCATTAATTTATAATAAAAAATAATTCTATCACAAAACTATTATTAATCCATGATAAAAAAAACAATTCTATCACAAAACTATCATTAATTTATGATAAAAAATAATTATATTATTAAACCATCATTATATCACAAAACCATCATTAATTCATGATAGATTAAAAATTCTATCACAAATCTATCATATTTTTATGATATAAGCCGTATAAGTCGAATCTGTCACAAGTTGTCTTTATTACCAGTTTTCTTGTAGTGAAAATGAATCCAAAATAAATTTCAACTTGCAATCAAATAAATACAAATTTCAGGTTCAATTAGAATTTCAATCAGAATCGAATATATTCAAACCAAATGTCCACCCTTAAATTTTGTATCAGTTCAAAAATAATATTATTCCTGTTAAGTAATACCTTATAAAACTAAATAGAAATTTTACATTATCTGCAAATCGTAATATGCAATTTTATTTCTATTAACTAGTATCTAAGTTTCCTCAAATTAATGCATTTATCACTTGCTCTTTATATTTTCAATTTATCTTCGGTTTTTGTGCAAGAGTTATGGTATATAAGGATTCAATTCAAATACATATGGTATATCTATTTAATTTAAATAAATATATTGAATGTTCTATGTGAACTATAAGAGAAATTCAACTCTATTTTAAACCAGAAACTTATGGCCTAAGCAAAATTAAAGTGTAAATTCTGAAAGCAAACCGCACAAACCAAAGCATGCATTTTCTATTCGCATAAGTTTGGAAACAACCCCACTAGATCAAGTTACATATAAAATAACTCTTTTCAACAGGATACACGCAATCCTACTGCTGCTACTACTGCTACAGGTGCTTGTTATAGGCCGGAGGAATAGGGTTTCCTCCAAGTGGGTAAGTTGGAATTGCGGTTCCAGTCATAGGATCCGCCGCGAGTCCAACCGGTTGGTGGATGTGCCCGTGGGTGGTGGCAGCCGGCGGCGGCTCATTCTGCCCTAGGTGATGATGATCATCAGTTCCCGCTGCAAGGTTTGGGCCGTAAAGATGAGACCGCTTGGCTCGCAATTTCTCCGCGGCGTGTATCGCCTTGGCTTGGTGCATCTCCATCTTCGCCTTAGCCTCCTTAGCCTTTCTACATTGGTGGGCTATCTCTTTCTCTTCTTCTGTCCTCGCCGCCGCTTTCTCTGCCTGCAATACACACACTAACACAATATTTACCGGTCCGACTCGAGGGGTCTAAATGAAGAAGATATAAAATTAATGTGATGAATAAAGATTCTTTTATAAATTTAGAATGTTTTCAATTAAACCTTCTCCTCGGCTTTGGCTTTGTAGATGTCAACATGAGCCTTGCCGGCGCTGGCCGCGTTGCTAACTTTTTCCCTTATATTTTGCATCTCTAGTTTCTTTCCCAGGATCAACTGCGCCAACTGCTGTTGGTAATATGAATATTCAAGTTCTAACCTTATTTATTTATTTATATAAAAATTTAAGATCATTGGATTTACTGCCACGTCTTATGTTGTCTGCCACGCGTATTTCATGCAGTTGCCTATCGTGGATTGTCTGCCACGTTAGACCACTTTGCTTTCGTTTTTAATTTAAAGGTAATTTTAAGAAACCTCCCCTTAATTTTGGCTATTCTCGAAAGTATCTGAATATTTTTAAAGACTCCCTTATTGTTAGTATTTCCATTCATTGGATGTTTGCTGACTAACATAAAGACAACATTACCCCTAAGACCCGAAAGGACTTAAAAACACCCTTCTTCCTTTGCGCCAAATATCACATTAGAAATGAAAACACGTAAAATGCCTTTGAGGAAAAAAAAAATTTGACATTGAATATTCATCAACTAAAAGTTTATGAAACATTCATCAACTAAAAGACAATTCATAGACACAATATCATAAGTACATAAACTTTATATTTTAATTATATTGAGATTTAAAAAAAGAAACACAGATGTCTTAAGAAAATGTAAAATTAAAATTACAAACACAAAAGACTTTGATTTCAAAATCAATCAAATAGCCTTTTTAAATTGCTCACAGTTGCAACATACTTTATCGTCATCTCCTATGCATTAAGAATTTTTTCTTTATGACTTTAATCATTACCCTTTTCTCTTCTACTTATTTGTATAGTAGAAATATCTCTTTTTTCATTTTTTGTTAGCATATTCTGCCCTCTTTCTCTCCTTTTGCTTCTGCCAATTATTGAATATGCTAAAGATGAAACTAGAAGTAGAACAAAGAAAGAAAAAAAATCTAAAACAATAAGAGTTTGGTTACCTCAATCTATTATGAATATAGCAATAATAGAAATTACAAGTCATGGATCCCCATCTCAGCATCTTATTATACCCTGCTTAGAAATTCTACTACTGCTTTCATTTTACATATACAACTTCCAATCACATACAGAGCCATTTTAGTAGCTAAAATGCAAATCAAAACATAAGACAACTTCAATAACACAAAAAACTTAAATCTTTTACACAAATATCAATTGCCTTCCACTCAAGCTAACATGATAAAATAAATATTCTCAATTTCATACTGTAATAAGCAGTTTGCATACTATTCTAAAGTAAAAGACATTGGAACATGTTGCCTTGAAACAAGAAAGACCAAATCACAAACCTAGATGAACAAAGCTGATATAAATCGAAAGAATTAAATCAGCTTCATCGTACAAAACAAAAATTGGAAACTAAGAAACATGCATGTACAATAGAAAATGTCAATCAAAATTCAAAATAAACAAAAGCAGTACCACTAGAAGATGGAGAAAAAATATCATACTAAGTACTAAAAAGAAGACACTAGAACTTTTAGTTGAAAATATAATAAGAAATTAATTTTAGCCTTTACATTTGATGGTTTTTCAAATCACATCCGAGTTTATATATGGAACAATTGAATTATATTATGGTTTTCTCATACTATACCACACAAATAAAACAATAAGTTGAAAATCATTTTCATTTTTTAAACCAAAGGCATGTAAATATGACAATATAAACAAAAAAAATTCAAAAACCCCTTTAACAAAATACCGTCTAAATACACTTCAAGCTAATCTTTAATAAGCTATTATGGTAATGTACTTGTGAGCAATGGCAAATGTAGAGAAATAAAATAATAATGGTGGAATTTTATTGTGTAAAGTAATGTGTTTACAAAATTTTATGTAAGACGAAAATAATAGTAATAGTAAACTACAGAAAATAATGTGTATTTCAAGACATGTTACAAATGTTGCTTTCCTTAAAACGTTATTTGCCCCCACCAGTTGAGTGATGCATATGGGTTAAGCAAATACGTCTCCAAGATACAATGAAAGCACTTGTTTGTTTGCTTGCATTGTGTATCGACGAAAGCAAACCAAAATACTCTTAGATGTTGCAAGCCTGCCAAGAAACAAGAATATTATTCTTGTAGAAAAAAAATATATTGGATTTTTAATGCACAAAAAAATGAGTGTTTTGTGATAAAACTTGTTTTAGAAAAGGGGGCTAAGAAAAGAGTGGTGTGGGATTATTATTTTTATGTCTAAATAGTTTAAACATGATCTTTATTTATAGACCTACTTATGCCCATTCATTTGAGTTGTCATCTTTCATGATACCTCTTCATTCATGGCCATTAGATTAAGATTTAATTTTAATCAATGGTCCAAATTGAACCATCACCATTTCAAATGAAATATCACCATGAAATGATACCTCTCCAAGTGAAATGTTACTGTGAAAAGTTATACTCTTAAGTGAAAATATACATTTTTTATAAGACACAATTAATTGGACATGTCTTTATAATAAGACACCATTAATTTTGAAAAATTTCCAACAATCCCCTTCTATTTTCAAAATAAATGAATTTTGAAAAATTATCTCACACAAGCTTGGAAAACTTATGCATAGATGAAAGGTGTTTTTTGGACTTGAACCTTCAATTAATGACAACACATCAAAGTTTCAAGGTGGCATGGTAGACAAACTTTGAACCAATGACCTTATTCGACTAACTGGATATATCTCACACATAAGTTTTCAAATTTTCAAGTATTCTTTAGCCGACACGTGGATTGGTTGTGTGTATATATCTTATTATCATGAGCACTTTAGTAACCAGCTAAGTTACATAGGAAGCGGCACCACGTCCTACACTCACATGGGTAAACTTATCTAGAATGTCCTTGTAACTAAAACATTTATAAGTCTATTAAAAACTAAGTAACTTAACATTTCCCATATATTACAGGTATCAAGCACTAAACTATTAAGCATCTAAAAATATTATAGTGCTTACTATCATAACATATGATGTACTTTTGCTCATTGAACCCAAGATCTTGATATTTCAAGTGTTGGGTTGAGTTTCTATGATTGGTAATAAGATATTGTTGGCTTCAATTTCATTCCCTTAGAAGTTTTTAATACAATATCTCTTGTTAGGCCTTTAGTTAAGAGGTCTACCAAATTTTGGCATGATTTCACAAAGTCAATTGTTATTACTCCATCTATAAGTAATTGTTTCACATAACTATGTTTTAGACCAATATGCCTAGACTTTCCGTTATAGATTTGACTGTATGCTATTGACAAAGTTGCCTAAGTATCACAGTAAATGGATATAAGAGACATTGGTTTAGGCCAAATAGGAATTTCTATAAGTAACTTCCTTTACCATTCAGCTTTCTTGCAACATGAAGCCAAAACTACAAATTCTATAGCCATAGTGGAGTCTGCTATACAAGTTCACTTCTTTGAGCCCTATGAAATAGCTCTTCCACCAAGATTAAAATCCAACCACTTGTGGATGTATAATCATTATCGTCCGTTTTGCCGTTTGATGTATAATCATTCGTGAACAGTAACATGAACAATACCGTTCATGTGAACAGTGTCATTTTTCCTTTTATACTTCTCCTGAGATTTTCAATCATCCTGAGTTCAAAAGTGATGTCCGTTTTGCCGTTTGATCTCTCGTTTATTGTGAAATGACTATGATGCCTCTAAAATACATAAAATACTTAATTAAAATAAAACACACATAATTAAATTATAAAACGCTAAAACACATAAAAGTAAGGGTTGTTAGTAAGACATAAAATGTAAAATGACGGTTTTTTCCTTTATAAATATGCATTTTCTAACACTCAACACACTCTCCAACTAGCTTATTGCTAGTCCCTAGCAAATAAAGCGAAAACAAAATTCAAAAATATTTTTTTAAAAAAACTCTTGTTTATTCAATCAGACTAATGATAACAATCAAATAAAAGTATAAGCATTATCTCAAGCCTAAAGAAACATCACACCCACATCAACCATCCACATGAATCAGTCCAGCAGACTTTGTCGTAGTTACTTTCACGAATGACATGTCAAACCCTAAAATCTCACTGGAAGTAATGACACTCTCACAAAGAAATTAAACCCAATAAAAATAGTCACTCCAATGAATAGTAATTGAGAGAAAATAATCAAGAAATGATATTACATGCTCTCACCAAGATAAAAGAAATATGCCCTCAACTTAGAAATAATACGATCTCAAGTCAAATAAAAATGTTAATCAACCCAATTTATTTATTTATTTATTTATTTTCATGCATCACTACATCTTTTTTAGCCCATATAACTAGCTTCTACTTCAGACTATGGTTCCCTAAAATCAAGAAAGACTTTTATTAGGATATAACGTAGGCTAGAGACATGGCTAATAAAGAAAGGAAATATGAAAAACAAAGTGTATGTTTGAGAAAAATGCAGAGGAATTTTTTTTTTGGAAGTTGCAAGGTAGATTTCACCTATTATTGTTTTTTTCTTTGAAACAACAATTTGTTGTTTTTTTTAAGCAACAAATTTTTTTTTGAACTAGGCATAACGTCACTATACAAAATATTTATTTACATTTTCCTCAAATATAAATAGGTGACGGATCTTGTAAGATATTGGGTAATACTCTAAATCAGAGTGGGTAAGATGATAAGTTGACAAAGAAAAGTTTTTTTTAAAGGCTCTAAAGGGTTAACTATGGATATTTGATAAAAAAAAGATGGTTAGAAAGACTCAAACGGATCAAAGATGGCTTTTCCATCATCTTTTAGGGCTCTAAATAGATGGCCTTTCCATCATCTTTTAGGGCTCTAAATAATCTTTTATATCTACTAATTAGATGGGCCTCTAAATGTAACAATACACATTTTTTTCTTTTCTTCATTTTTTAATTTTAATTTTAATTTTATTTTATTTTATTTTATTTTTTAGGGTTAACTCAAAAGAAATTTAGAGATCATGTATACAATAATAAACTGCTAAGCTGTATAAAGAATGGGCAAAAAGATTACTCTCTAAGAAAAATGATAGGTTCAAAAACTCACTAGGTGTATGACATGTTTATTCCTTCAAGCAACTCATATTTGTCTCCGACATCAATATGTAGAGTAGCAAACATAGCGTAACATCACTTCATACTAAAAATAATACAAATACTAAAATTTAAAATTTATCATGTTATCCAATGTTAAAACAAATCACAATTTTTTTTAACAACAACCTACCCCTCAACCTATTCTAAACATAAAGGGAAAATATACATGCAGAAATGTGAAAATGATGCAGAAACACTAATTAAAAATGATAGAAAACGATTTTTTAAACTTAAGAAGATGCGTTTCTAGAGTTACTACACTCCATATTCAGTCATCTTTGACTCAAAAAAATTTGAAAATGTATATTTATAAAGGAGAAATTAAAAAGAAGAAGAAAAATGAACATCAAAATATAATAAAGAAAAAGAAATATCTGAATTTTTAAATTTTTTTTTCAAACGATGAAGATGCGTTTCTAGAGTCACTACACTTTATATTCAGTCATCTTCAACATAAAAAGTTAGCAACAGTTAGTTTCTACAATAAAAAATTAGTAAAAATTTAACCAAAATTCTATAATTGTCAACTATTCCCTCCCCCCAACCAGAATGAAATATTGTCCTCAATGTTTTAAAGGAAAGAAGTTGAGTTTAGAAGACATCACTTGGGTGGTGCAACACAGAAGAAAATATTTACAAGCGGAGAGTTAAATCTAATTTGTACTTCTTACTGCGGCTACTGTTACTGTCATCATTTGAACGCTCTAACACAAAGCTCCAGGGGTCTAGCTCCGATTTATAAGCTTGTAACATATCAAGTAGCTCATTAGCAGTGTGAGCACAAATAAAAAGTTTTTTCGCATTGGAAAGAACGAAATAATTTTTTATTGCATGGTTAAGAAATACAATAAAGCCATCATAAAAGTTATTGATATTTAACAAACTAATGGGTTTCTGGTGAATGTGCAGATGGGCCCCGGATGCTAGTGTGATAAGTGCCTCTAGTGTTGTAAGATCTCCTGGAAGGAAAATAAAAGCATCAGCATGATTAAGTATTTCAATTATTCTTTCTTGCATACCTGAGACGACTAACTCTTCTCCAGTTGATGAGCCAGACAAACTACCCAACAGTTTTAGGACTCTCGGGATGATGCCTAACACTTGGCTTCCTCTGACAAAAGCAGCTTCTGAAACCAATTTTGATAACCCTTGGTTACCTCCTCCAAACACCAAGTGTAAGTTTCTCTCTACTATGCTTCAAGCAAGATCTATGGCTGGATCGACGAACTCTTTATATTTGCCATAGGTAAATCTAGAAAGCACATAAATGTTCTTGAATTGTCTATTGAGAGTAGTTGCTATTGGAATATTTCTCAAAAACAATTTGTGAGTGCTTATCAAAAATTCATATTTAAGAATTTTAGTGACAGTGGATCACAACTGTGTATGAGGTGGCATGTCAGTGTCAAATAATACGTAAATCACATGGCTCGACAGTAAAAGAGAAAATAGTAAAAAGAAAAAAACAAACAGTAATAAAACTCTTAAAGACAATAATGTAGACAATAAAGCAACAGTGAAATGAAGTAAAATAACAGTAAAGTAAAAGGATATTTACAGGTAGTTGCGAATGTGGCTCACATCTTTCTCTGGTTTTATGTCCAGAAACGGCTTCTCTAAGGGTCGAGGATAGGCTTCCCATCCAGTTTTCTTATAAACTGGCAAATAGGGTCGTTTATAGTCAGATTCCCGAGACTATATCGTGCATGCTCTTTCTGGAATAATGGCCATAACTGGAGAATCGCTCCTTGCGCATATCCACTGGGATGCGTTTCAAGAGACAGAAGGATATCATCCAATGACTGCTTATTCAAGCCATTCCTAATGAATTGAATCTTATATGCTCTGTTATCAGACACCATTCCTAAAGAACATGGGTTTTTATTGCAACTCATTCTAGTACACTTGTGACAAGCAACAGAAATTCTTCGAGCTCGTTGTTTTCTTGCATAATTTCCTTTCCTACACCTAGGCATGTATTTAATA
Organism: Citrus glauca; assembly: GCA_029633175.1. Lineage (NCBI taxonomy): Eukaryota > Viridiplantae > Streptophyta > Magnoliopsida > Sapindales > Rutaceae > Citrus > Citrus glauca. The sequence continues at coordinate 18,003,099 of JAQOOD010000004.1, forward strand.
AATTTTAGAGGTAACTCACCTGCCAATCGTACTTTCGTCTTGATTAACCAACGGATGTCAGCAGGTATGTTATTCCTCATGAGCAATCGCTTGCATTCAGACCGAGCTTTATAGATCGTAAGAAGGGCATTTTGAGGAAGTGAACGGAATCGCTTGTGAAGCTTCGCTAGAATCTCAGATCTGTCCATACCTTTGCCTCATAATATCAGTTATTATGCGAAAATTGAAGTAACCGACTTGATTGTCACGGAGTACCGTTATCCGTCACTTCACCGGGGTAACAAACTAAAGAACAGAAACAGAAAAACAAATTAAAACACACAAAGAAAATTAAAATCGTCCTCTTATTGAATTTACCTCAAGCTCCAACTGGATGTCTTAAACACTTCTCTCAATATCTTTGAGTTGGATTTTTAAACCCTCAACATATGCTAGTAACTCTGGTGGTTGTAGAGCGCAAATGCAATTTATTTTACAAAATTGAATCTGCCTTTTGAAATGAGTTTTGACACGTTAAAGTGGTTTAAGAATGTTCAGGAGGAACGGTCTAAGTATGGTACTCATGATTAACAATGATAAGAGAAAACTTAATGGTAAAACAAACACACTTGTGCAAAAATAATTTCAATTAGCAAAAGAATAATAAAAAGAAAGAAAGAAAAATCAAACCACTGAAAAAAATCAATTCAAATCTCGTGGGTCACTCAAATTTATTTCGGTATCTTCTCCATGTGGTTGGTACTCTAGATATGGCTTTAATCTTTGGCCATTAACTTTAATTATGACACCATTCTTTGGGTCCTTAATTTCAATTGCCCCATGTGGAAAAATAGTATGAGCAATAAATGAGCCAGACCAACGAGAGCATAACTTACCTTGGAATACGTGCAAGCGAGAATTGAATAAAAGCACTTTCTGACTTAGAGTGAAAGATTTTCTCATAATTTGCTTGTCATGGAAGACTTTCATTCGTTGCTTGTAAATCTTGGCATTTTCGTATGCATCATTGCGAATTTCTTCAAGTTCTGCAAGTTGTAATCTTCTTTCTGAGCTAGCTTACTGCATGTCAAAGTTGAATTTCTTGATGGCCCAATATGTACGATACTCAAGTTCCACTGGTAGGTGGCAAGCTTTTCCATACAATAGCCTATAGGGTGACATCCCAATTGGGGTCTTAAAAGTCGTTCTATATGCCCATAATGCTTCATCAAGTCTTAATGACCAATCTTTTCTATCCGACCTCACCGTCTTTTCTAATATGTGCTTTATTTCTCAATTGGAGATCTCCACTTGGCCACTAGTTTGCGGATGATATGAGGTTGCCACTTTATGAGTGATTGAATACTTTGTCAAAAGAGCTTTGAATGCTTTATTACAAAAGTGAGTACCACCATCCCTGATTATTGCTCGAGAGAATCCAAAGCACGAAACAATGTTGCTTTTCAAAAACCCTATCACCACCTTATGATCATTGGTTCTACATGGAATTGCTTCTGCCCATTTCGATACATAGTCAACAGCAACCAATATAAATTGATGGCTAAAAGAAGGGGAAAAGGGTCCCATGAAGTCGATACCCCATACGTAAAAAATATAAACCATTAAAATTGGATTTAGCGGTGTCATGTTTCTTCGTGTAATGCTCCCCATTCGTTGACACATATCACATGAAGAATAAAAAATGTAAGCGTCTCGAAATATAGATGGCCAATAGAAACCACATTGTAAAACTTTTATAGCTGTTTTCTTAACACTGAAATGGCCCCCACAAACTTGTTCATGGCAGAATGAAAGGATATTTTGAATTTCACTTTTTGGGACATATCGTCTAACAATTTGATCTGCACAATACTTGAACAAATACGGATTATCCCAAAAGAAAATCTTTATTTCTGTAAAGAATTTAGCCTTGTCTCGCTTGATCCAATGCTCTGGAAGTTGACTTGTAACAAGATAATTAACGATATCAGCATACCAAGGTAATACTTCCACACTAATTAATTGTTCATCTGGAAATGACCCATTCAATGTTAATGGCTCTGTAATTGTGTTAAAATGTAGACGAGAGAGATAGTCTGCCACAACATTTTTTGTGCCTTTCTAATCTTTGAATTCTAAGTCAAATTCTTACAAAAGTAATGCCCAACGAATTAGTCTAGCTTTTGCAACTTTCTTTGTGAGAAGATATTTAAGAGCAGTATGATTTGTGAACATAATTATTTTACAACCAATGAGAGAAGATCAAAATTTTTCCAATGCAAACACTACTGCTAGCATTTCTTTTTCAATAGTTAGATAGTTCAACTGTGCCTCATTCAATATCATACTAGTATAATAAATAACATGGGGAATCCGATCAACTATTTGTCTTAATATTGCTCTTATTGCATAATCAGATACATCACACATTAGCTCAAATGGTAAGCTCCAGTTTGGGAGCTGAATGATGGGTGATGATGTCAATAATTACTTTAATTTTTCAAAAGCCACAAGACATGAATCATTAAAGATAAATGGTATATTCTTAGCAAGTAAATTGCATAAGGGTCTAGAAAATTTACTAAAATTTTTAATGAAACATCTATAAAAACTAGTATGCCCAAGGAAAGATCTTACTTCTCTGACTGTTTTGGGTGGAGGAAGATTAGAAATGAGATCCACCTTGGCTTTGTCAACCTCAATACCTTTGTTCGATGATGTGACCGAGAACAATACCTTGTTTTACCATAAAATGACACTTTCTCCAATTTAAGACCAAGTTCTTTTCGATATATCTCTGCAGAACTAGTGTTAGATGATGTAAACATTGATCAAACGAGTCACCAAAGACAGAAAAATCATCCATAAAGACCTCAAGGAATCGCTCAACCATAATAGAAAAAATACTTAACATGCATTGTTGAAATGTAGTAGGTGCATTACATAATCTAAATGACAACCTTCTATATGCAAAAGTGCCAAAAGAGCAAGTAAAAATGGTCTTCTCTTGATCTTTTGGTGCTATGAAAATCTGATTATATCCTAAGTAGCCATCTAGAAAGTAATAAAATTTATGGATTGCTAATCTATCAAGCATTTGATCGATAAATAGTTAAAAAAATGGTCTTTACGTGTGACAGAATTCAACTTTCTATAATCAATACTTGCACGCCATCCTGTAGTTACTCTAGTTGGTATCAATTCATTATGGACATTCGTAACAACAGAAACTCCTGACTTTTTGGGGACAACTTGCACAGGACTGACCTATGAACTATCAGAAATAGAGTAAATGATACCTGCATCTAATAGCTTAAGGACTTCAGTTCTAACCACTTCTTACATATATCCGCTATGGTCCATCATAATGCTCCTTTGTGCTACTTTAAAACATCTAACAATTTATCTTTTTGTTTATCGTTTAGGGATGCTGAGATGATTACCGGTAGAATACTTTCTTCCCCCAAAAATGCATATTCCAAAGTGTTGGGCAATGGTTTGAGCTCGAGTTTCAGTGGTGATTCTGATGATCGGATGAGTTTTTTCTCTGATAGTGCTAGTTGTTCAACTCTTGACTTCCATTTATTAGTGACCATGGATGGTGCTGAGTCAAATAGGGCGTTAACCTCATCGACCGATTTATCAATATCAAAATCCAAACCAAAGTGAGTTAAACATGTTTGTAAATGATCATCACTAAGGTTTGAAACAAATGTGTCATCAACTAATGCTTCAATTAAATCCACATAAAAAATTCCATCATTTGTATTGTGAGATTGTTTGGCAATGTTGAAGATGTTCAGCTCCATAGTCATGTTGTCGAAGGACAACTGCATATTTTCAGTCCTGCATTGAATATGAGCATTCGCAGTTGCCAAGAAAGGTCGGCCTAGAATAATGGGGATGTGTTTCCTTGAATCCTGTATTGGTTGAGTGTCAAATACAATGAAATCAACAGGAAAATAAAACTTGTCTACCTGGATAAGCACGTCCTCTACAATACAACGAGGCATTTTCGTGGACCGATCTGTAAGCTGTAACACCACTGGAGTTGGGTGCAATTCTCCAAGTCCAAGTTTCACGAAAATTGAATAAGGCAACAGATTTACACTAGCTCCTCAACTCAACAAAGCATTCTCAATTGTATGATTCTTTATGCTACATGAGATAGTGGGGGAGCCTGGGTCTTTGCATTTTAAAGGAATTTTATGTTGGAGTATAGAACTAATGTTTTTTTTGTTAAAAATACCTTCTTTTGAACATGAATATTTCTCTTTTTAGTATAAAGGTCTTTAAGAAACTTGGCATAAGATGGAACTTGTTTAATAGCATCAAGCAATGAGATGTTAACACTAACCTGTTTGAATATTTCGAGAATCTCACCTGTGGATTTTCCCTTCTTTCCTTTCGCTAACCTCTGAGGAAATGGAGCTTTGGGAATATATTCTCGTGGGTTGGTTTCTTCTTTCTCCTCCGGTGATGAGTCCTCAACATTCACAGGTACAATTTGATTTTTTTTGTCACTGGCCACTTTGTTGTTGACTTCTTTTCTTTTTCGCAAGGTCATGACGGCTTTGACCTCTCTATGCTGCTGTGGTGAACTGGTACTTGCTTTATGCACTCCTTTAGGGTTAGGCACTGGTTGACTTGGAAACTTGCCTTTCTCAACAGTCATTGCCAAAGTTTGAACTGAAGAAGTAAATTGTGCCACCATCAAGTTGTGTTTGTTGAATTGATTAAGAATATGCAAAATTTCATTATATTGTTCAACCACAAGTCTATTATCAATCATTTTATAATTAAAAAATTTAGAAGCCAAAAATTTCTTACTTGTGGCATCTTCAATCATGTATTTAGCTTCTAATGAGTCCCATATTTCTTTTGTTATAGATTTGTTGTGGTATTGATCAAACAAAGTATCAGACTTGGCATTGCATATATATGTCCCTTGCACACATAGTCATCTTGCTCTCACTTCTGTTGCACTCTAGTTTTCGGTAAAGTGGCATCATTACATTCTTGAGGTTTTGGTGTTGTCAGAACATAGACCATTAAGGCTTGTCAACAAGAAATACAATTTTTTCTACCAACGAATAAAGTTGACACCATCGAACCGCTCCAATTTAACAAAAGATAAACTTGGTGCCATTGTTGCAGTAATAACATCTTAAGATTGTTGGTGGTATATATTTGTGGGGAATGGAAAATGTAGAGAAATACAATAATATGGAACTTTATTGTGTAAAGTAATGTATTTACAACTCTGTATGTAGGAAGAAAATAATAGTAAAAGGTAAACTGGAGAAAATAATGTGTACTTCAAGGCACATTACGAATGTTGCTTTCCTTAAGATGTTATTTGCCCCCACCAATTAAGTGATGCTTATGGGTTAAGCAAATACATCTCCAGGATACAATGAAGCACTTTTTTGTTTGCTTGCATTGTGCATCAACGAAAGCAAACCATAATACTCTTGAACGTTGCGAGACTGCCAAGAAAAAATATATTGTTCTTGCAAAAAAAAAATTAGATTTTTAATGCACAAAAAAATGAGTGTTTTGTGATGAAACTCGTTTTACAAAAGGGAGCTGAGAAAAGAGTGGTGTTGGATCATTATTTTTATGTCTAAATGGCTTAAACATTATTTATAGACATACTTGTGCACATTCGTTTAGGTTGTCATCTTTGAGGATACCCTGCATTCATGGCCATTGGATCAAGATGTAATTTTAATTAATGGTCTAAATTGAACCATCACTATTTTAAATGAAATGTCACGATTGTTAGCATAAAGGGCTACACATATTGTAATTTTGATGATAATAAATATGTGTCTTAAGTGATATAATAAATATTATATTTCACATTTTCACTAGTTCTTGAAGGAAAATATTTATGCAAGTGAATCAAGTGAAATCAAACTCAAGACACTCAACGGACAATGCCTTAATCAAGAACCAAATTTAGCGCAACAGAGTCATTATAGCGACAAATTCTTGTAAAAACGGTATGATTTAATATATGCATGGTTTAGCATTTTAGAAGCTCAAGATTTTGTTTTAAAAAATATTATTTTTATAAACCATAAAGTTTTATATTTATAAGACAAGTATTTTGTGGATTTTATGGTTTTTCAAATTTTGGATTAAATTGAACAAGTTTTGAGAACTTTGAAATTAGTAAGAATTATGAAAAGATTCTCTTTGAAAAGTATTATAAATTTTTTAGCCATAACATAATTTTAAAAAATTTTGGGAATAATAAGTATTATTTAGAAATTTTGGATTTGGACTTATTTGTACAGATGTAAAATATTTTGGTCTATAGTATAATTTCTAAAACTTCTAGATTGTATTTTAATTTTTAAAATATTAGGGCTAAGAAGTAAATATAAAAAATATGTTGGAAAGACAAAGAGTTATAGACTAGCTGCCAATGTTTAGAGGCTAGTTGAGGTAAATTTTCAAATTTTCAAAGCCAAAATTTGTAACGGTAACTTACACTATACTAAGTGGTGATTAGGCTAGCTGGTTATTTATTGATTTTTATTTATAACAGATAGTTTTTGTGTTAAAATTATATAAACTCAAATCTAATTTAATTTTTGTAACTTTTGCAAGAAAGAACAAGAGCATACATCATATTTTAAGCTTTCATTTCTTAAATCATCATATATTAAATCTCCATTGTGCTATCATTTGTATATCCACTCTAAAAGAGAGTTGTTTGTTGTAATCTTCATTTCTTTATCAAATTTGTCAAAGTTTGAGTGTGAGAAATACTTGGGTTAAGAGATTAGGAGATAATCTCTTATTATAAATGTCTATTGATACCTTAAAAGTCAATTGTAAAAACTTGAAGTATTGGGAAGATCGGATAATGAAATACTCAAGCTTGGTTTGCTTGGAGGCATGGACGTAAGCAGGAATTGCCGAACCACGTAAAAATCTTTGTGTTTGCTCTCTCATCCCTTACTCATTTATTTTTAAACATTGTTAAATTTATTATTTTTTATTTCATTGAGGCATTATATTAAATTGTTGTGTAGTTTGCTTGGCTTAAGTTTTTAAAAACCCAATTCACCTCCCTCTTGGGTTGCATAACTAGTATTTCAACCATGAAATGATGCATCTTCAAGTGAAATGTCACCATGAAAAATTATATTCTTAAGTAAAAATATACATTTTCTATAAGACACAATTAATTAGATATGTTTTTACAATAAGACACCATTTATTTTAAAATTTTTCCAACATAAGCATTTTCATCTATCATGAATCAAATCAAATGGTTAAATGTGGGCTTCTTTTGTGACATTGTTCTAATGCTTTCTCTTAATCCATATTAAATCCAATAAAAGCCCAAAATCCTAAACCCAAAATTGGTCTAGAAGTCTATAATCATATATGAACCAGAACATGTCCAAAATAGTCATTTTAAGTGCTCGATATTACATAATGTTTAATTGAGGATTTGTGAAATTTATTTTGTTCCTTAAACTATTTATGGAACATTTAAATTTCTATCTTAAATCATATTTAAGATATATATATATATATATTCATTCTCAATGAATTATAATATAAATATTGATTTTCCTAAAATTAAGAAATTTAACCTCTTATTTTCTAGTAACTCCTTTTATTTCATTTCTATTTGGTGTGTGACCTTTTAGGTTCTTAGTTATAAGGTAGTAGAACTATTTTAATGATAACTCTTTATTCATTAAATGATGTTAAACTCTTTAGTCATCAATTAGAACTTTTCTAATGACCTTAAGATGCATTGCTAATACGGTTTACCAATATTGATCTTAAGGTTTCTACAAGTCATAAGTGACACCTAGCAGTATATCACAACCATCGAAATAACAAGAATTGTTGGATCTATAGAACCTATTCCATTGTATCTCTATGTCTTGGTCTCTTCATCATTCATGTCTAGAGAAAGCACGGCTTATGGTTTATTATGTTAAGTTGTTATGCTTTATCTCAAAATAAATTAAATGAACTTGGCGTGAAAATATAATTTGAACTCCTTCAAATATCACAGATCGGCAGGTGACCCATCCTTTCTCCCCCTTTCGTCATAAGGTATTTTACCTTGGCCAAGGATTTCTCATGCCAATTCATATTATCTCATAGGGACATCCTTTTCGTATATAACAAAGTGATGAATTTCATATTGGCCATACACTTGTCTTCATACATAGCCAACCATGACAACTATTGCTAGATCTCTTTCGTGATTAGGAATCAATCATTATGTATTCACATATCAGAGATGTCTATGTATAAGACATCTGTTATGCCTCAGGTCTAAAGACCATTACTAAACATAGTGTCTGTTACAATGTATAATAAGCCATTAACACTCAAAACCATATGGCTTACTATATTTGGTCAAGTTCAATAAATCTGTTCTCTTAACAAGTACCTATGTGTTTGACTTGACATCTCATGTCAATGATATGAAACTCACTATCTATTTTAACATGCCATAAGGAGTCATAACACATACTAGTGTTTATTGGAATTTATAATGTCCAATCATAAATCCACCACTAGGAATTATTTTAGAAGTATAGTACAAATAATGCATGTTTCATATTCTCGACAAATTCGAGAATGTGTTCCTTAACTATTTTACTTCTATGACTATTTTTTTAAATTAATATATGAATATTGATAACTTTGCCATTTTATAAATATCAAAATGTTATTCAAATACAATCATTCCCTAAACAAACAAACACCATTTGATTGGCCTTTAGGGCATATTACTAACAATCTCCCACTTGCACTAAGGCCAATCACTATGGTATCTCATACCCATCTTCTCAAGATGACGATCTAACTGCTATTGAGTAAGTACTTTAGTCAGAGGATCTGCAGTGTTATCAGCAGAGGCTATTTCCTGCATAGTGATATCATTCATTCCAATGATTTCTTTGATAATGTGATATCTTCTCTCAATGTGTTTGGACTTCTAATGAGACCTTGGTTCCTTAACCTGTGCTATAGCTCCATTGTTGTCATAATATAATGAGATTGACAACGCAATGGTTGGAACCACTCCAAGTTGTTGAATAAACTTCCGTATCCAAATAGCTTCTTTTGCTACATCTGATGCAGCTATATATTCTGCTTCAATGATAGAATCTGCAGTAGTTGCTTGCTTGGAACTTTTCCAGCTTACTGCTCCACTATTGATAGTGAATAACTCTTTATTCATTAAATGATGCTAAACTCTTTAGTCATCAATTAGAACTTTTCTAATGACCTTAAGATGCATTGCTAATACGCTTTACCAATATTGATCTTAAGGTTTCTACAAGTCATGAGTGACCCTTAGTAGTATATCGTAATCATCCAAATAACAAGAATTGTTGGATCTATATAACCTATTCCATTGTATCTCTATATCTTGGTCTCTTCATCATCCATGTCCAGAAAAAAACACGGCTTATGGTTTATTATGTTAAACTGTTATATTTTATCTCAAAATAAATCTAAATGAACTTGGCATGAAAATATAATTTGAACTCCTTCAAATATATTTCATCTTGGCCAAGGATTTCTCATGCCAAATCATATTATCTCATAGGGACATCCTTTTCGTATATAACAAAGTGATGAATTCTATATTGGTCATACACTTGCCTTCATACATAGCCAAGCATGACAGATATTGCTAGATCTCTTTCGTGATTAGGAATTAATCATTATGCATTCACATATCAGAGATGTCTATGTATAAGACATCTGTTATGCCTCAGGTCTAAAGACCATTACTAAACATAGTGTTTGTTACAATGTATAATAAGCTATTAACACTTAAAACCATATGGCTTACTATATTTGGTCAAGTTCAGTAAACTCGTTCTCTAACAAGTACCTATGTGTTTGACTTGACATCTCATGTCAATGATATGAAACTCATCATCCATTTTAGTATCACATACCATAAGGAGTCATAACACATACTAGTGTTTATAGGAATTTATAATGTCCAATTATAAATCCACCACTAGAAACTATTTTAGAAGTATAGTACAAAGGATGTACGTTTCATATTCTTGACAAACTCAATAATGTGTTCCTTAACTATTTTACTTCTTGGACTATTTTATTAAATTAATATATGAATATTGAAAACTTTGCTATTTTAGAAATATCAAAATGCTATTCAAATACAATCATTCCCTAAACAATCAAACACCATTTGATTGGCCTTTAGGATATATTACTAACAACTCATACATGCCTCATTCGTAGCTCCAAATGGCAGGATGATTAGCCATTCGGTGTGAAACTCACTAGCTTGTACCCTCTTACCTCACGCTCGTGAATCATTCTTTGTCGATATTAGAGTCATCAACTTCGTCATCATGATCTCTAGCTTGTGGCCAAAGTACTTAATCAATTCATCAGAGAGAAAAGGAAAATGGGTTTTGAGCTACTGTGCTTCAATGTTGTTGGAGGAGAGAGATGAGTTGTATTTTCTAGTTTTGGTGGATGAAAGAGTTGAACAAAGTCCAAAACCCAATGTCAAAATCTTAAAATTTTTTATTATTAACTTGTTCAATTATGATCTTGCTCTCATCTACCTAACATATATGAAACAATATACTATCATTAAAGAGGTCTCTAAGAATACTTGGATATTTTCTATCAAACTGAGAATACACCAAGCTTTAGGAAAAGTTTCTAAAAATTACAGTTTGATTTTACACTACTTAAAGACTAATTATCGTTTAGTCACTCTTTTATTTTTAAACAATTTTAATTTACATCTTACTTTAGATAAAAGAAATTTTTATCAACCTTTTTCTATTTTCTCTTTTTTTAAAGAAATAAAATAATTTGAAATTTTTTAAAAGTAAGTATCTATTTGTTATAACTTATTTAATGATCATAAGTAATCCCATGAACTTTTTTTTAAAAAAAAAATTGTTGCTATTTGATTGTTTTTTAAGCAGAGCTTTAAAAATTAAATAAGCTATTTTACTTCTATTAGTAAAAGTTTAAATTTTAGACTTTAGAAGTAGGTGTTAATTTTTTAAAATTTTAAATTTATTTTTTTATTTTTTTAGTTTATTTGTGATTTTTAAATATTTAAATCTGAATAAAAAAAGTAAACTTTTGTACTTTTATCTAAATAAAAAAATTTGAAATGAGATAAAAAAATATTATATTCTAAAAATATCTTTATTAAATATATTTATTTTCTAAACTATAAAACTAATATTTTTTATTTTAATTTATAAGAATATAAATGTTAAATAATCATTTTAGATATTTTTTTATTTATAAACATAAACTAAATCTTAATTTATATTCAAATATTTAAAAATAAAAAATAAATATGTCATTTATATATTTATATTTAAATCTATTCAAATTCTAGATAAAAAGCAAATACGTAATTTAAGACAAAATTAATTATTTACCCTCGAACTTAAACCAATCTTTTTATAAGAAATCTTGACTGTATTTTCTTATTTAAAGTCAAGATCAACCATTCTCGCATCACTCATACTGATTTTGATGTATGAATGGAGTTTATTTAAATATAACTCATCATCATATATCTAAAATGCCACGTTGCATAAGCAGCTACAACCCGAAGTTGAGTTATCCATGGACTTGCTCGTTCCTCCAAGCTCGTGCTGCCGGAAACCGCCACTTCACCGGCAACTTACTTCCTCAACATACAACAACACTCACAATCCCAGTTCCTTAAAATGCCGCCCTCGTAAATCGGTGTCGTCAGAGCTCCAAACTACGGCGGGAGTGAATGGTAGCTACTCCCCGTCGATTCCAACTCATAAAGTGACCGTTCGCGACAGGTTTCGAGGCGTCGTTCACGAGTTCCTCGTCCCGGAGGTTTGCGAATTAAAATTGTTGAAAAATCTTTTTTTTTTTGTGCGTTTGTTTAAATTGTGGTAAAAATTGAGTGATTGAATGTGTAACTAAAATGAAATGCAGGACCAGTACATACTACACACTGCAGAATCTCAAAATATCACTCTTCCTTTCGCTTGCAGGCACGGTATTGATTGTTCTCTTACTCGCGGTCACAATTGGCTTATTTTATCTTAATTATCACGAAAATGTGTATTATTTTAGTTTATGTTAGATATACTTAACTCTCTAATAAATTAAGAATAATATGAGAGTCATGCAGCACTTGGCACTCATCTATTGGAAGATTAATTTCATACCTTGTAAAATTGTTTATTCTATTCTACCATCTATTCAATGGATGAATGCCATGTAGCATTTGGATAATAGTTATGATATGGTTTGGGAAGTGGTTTGGGAAGTGTAGCAGTACTTATAAATCAAACATAGTACATAATTTGCTGAACAAGCAGATATCTTCATGATTCAGTCTCTTGATCGCGTGATGTTTGATTTGAATACACTAAAGTGCTGAGTTCCTTCGCTACTTATATTTTTGATAATTGTTTGCCTTTGAAGTGGCACTGTTGTAAATATTGGCGTAAGTTTCGCTGTTTTGTTGGTTAAAAATTGTTCTTGGAAAAAGCTTAAGCTTCTTTCTACCTGGCATGGCAGGTTGCTGCACTAGCTGCGCTGTGCGTATAAAATCAGGGCAAATTAAGCAGCCTGAGGCACTAGGGATATCAGCTGAACTCAAATCAAAGGCATGCACTATATTATTATCTGCATTGTAGATTGAGATTTTGTTACATTACTTTCCAGTTATACGAACAAGATACTGTGTTCAAAGTTCTACCCTGAAGATGATGTCATATAATTATAATCGTTTTCTTGATTAGCTTGTTATAAAACTCAGCTAGAGAAGGTAAGTTCGATGTGAGGCTCAGTATGGTTGCTAAGACAATTTAGGTGAGAAAACAAACCAAACAAATCCAGAACAAACTTACCTTAACTGAACTGGAAAACCATCCACTGACCTTTCTCATGGTTCATTTTATATTTTATATCTGAACATGTTATGCACGGGTCTTTGGACTGCCACTTTTCATGTAGGAATGGATCAAAATCATTCCACCAGTTATAATATTTTTAATTAGAAATGTCTATGCCAAGTCCGGAACTTTATTTAGCGAATGTGTGGCACCCTTCTGCTGAAGCAATAATGCTTCAGGAGACTTAGTATATGCATTTATTTATTATGTTACAAACATAAATGTAACGGGAATATTTCTTTCTTACACAGCTCTATATTTTCTAATGATCATTAATTTCTTAAGATGTACATCTATATTTGAATGCCAACAATAAGGTCCGACTGCTGTGCCTTGAAATGTCTGTTTGATGTAATATTTAAAACAAGAAAAGGTATTTTTTGTGTAGTTCTATACTTCCATTGTAAGTTTATAATTAATGAATAAATGCTAGATTGTAGTTTGTTAAATGCCATTAAATGTGTCTTGAATTCAGGGATATGCACTTCTTTGTGTGGGTTACCCATCGTCTGATGTTGAAGTAGAAACACAGGACGAAGACGAGGTAAAGTACAAAATTCTAGCAAATCACTAGAAAAACAGAAAGGATTTTTAAACATTTTCTGTAAAAATGCAATCATTACATCTTGGTGCTAACAGCTTTAACAGATGAATTCATGCTGCCTTAAATGAAAACAATGGGGCAATCTTTTCTGAAAAATGCAATCAGTTCATGTTGTTGTCTTTTCAAACAATCCTTTCTGAAAAGCATTTTAGTTCTCACTTGTATGGCAACATTTAAGGACATCCTTTTGTTTACAGCAGAAATATAAACTTACTGGCATGTGCAGGTATATTGGCTTCAATTTGGAAGATATTTTGCTAGAGGACCAGTTGTAAGTGTGATTCTAATAAGATCTTGAAATATAGAATGCTTTTGTAGCAAAATAATGGAAGAAAGAAGAATGCTTCTAACTTCAGAATTTTTTCCATGTGGCAGGAAAGGGATGACTATGCATTGGAGCTAGCACTTGGCGATGAATAAGCAATTTAGAAAGCTGAATAGACATACAGTCCTATTGAGGAAACCCTGTGGATTCTATTTTTCAGCCCCACTTTTCTTTTTGGCTGCATGTTGTGGTTGAAAATCTGTTAGAGACGGACAATGTATACTCATCATGAAAGCTTTTTGATTTCTTATGAAAACCAAACTTCGTGTGAATCTCTCTGTCCATGTTGTTTATGTGGTTGGTGGTCGTGCAGAATGTTGCTTTGCTATTTTATGCATGGGTATCCCTTTCAAGTTTCTTGTTTTGTTGATTGGTTGTTCCTTTTGTCTTGCTTGCTCTCCATTATTGGTTCTGTGTATTAAATCCTTTCAGCCTTTCATTGTGTGTTCTGCTACTGGAAGATGAATGGTGTTCTGTTGCAGGACATTTCTGTCTGTAGCACCATGCACGAGTGCAATGCTAGCATGGATTTGAATCTTGAAATAGCTTCTTCGAATTTCTTTTTCTTTTATCATCTCTCTGGTTATGGTGATAAGATTAGTATTCTGTAAGCATTATCATGGCTCTGATGCAAATATTTTGAGCGTTTTAAAGCTTCTTGAAATAATTTTCCTTTAGAAACGAGGGGAAAATGTGTCATGAAGCATCAAAGTGATCGAAACATATGATAGTGCAAACCGTGAGAGAAACCTTTTGATGGTTTGCTTATCATTACAGGATTAATATCATTTCTTTGATAGAAATTATGGTACTTTGATTAATAATGCCAAATTGATTGTCATTTAATTCACTTGGACGCTTAAAACATATTATTTTAGCTTTAAACGTATTATTTTAGCTTTATTTAAACAATTAATCTCAATGTATTATATTTTGAAACTTTGAATGTATTATTTTAGTTTTATTTAAGCAATTAATTTGTTTAAATTTTATTCAATTTTAAATTTAATTGGTAGTAAAATTATTTTTGTATTAGTTTTTTTTTAATTTTATTTGTTCATGGATTGGGGAGAACTAAAAATTTTTAATTCAGAAACTAATACGCAAAATGATGGATTGGATATGGATTAAGTTAAATTCGCATCGGATCCGCAAACGTATGGATTAAATTAAATTCGCATCTGATCCGCAGATGTATAGATTAGATTTGGATTGAGTTTAATCAATCCGTGGATTGTATTAGATTGAAAAATTATAATCCGCAAAATTGTGGATCGAATATGAATTGATGTCTAATCTGTAAAATTCGATCCGCAAACACCCTTAGTTGGGGGATATGAAAATGTATAATTCTTAGAAAAAAAAATCGTAGAAATCTTATTGACAAAGGCAGGTGGTTATAACTTGGAGAATGAGATATTATGATAATTTTAAAGTACTTCTAGAAAAAGCAAGCAAAATGTAAGTTTTTTTTTTGTACCATTGATTTGGATGAGCAAAATCTATTAAAGAATGTATTTTGGGCAAATCCCAAAAGTGGGACAGCTTACAAATTTTTGGAGATGTCGTCACATTTGACACTACATATCTTACCAATAAGCACAATATGCCATTTGCTCCTTTTGTTAGAGTTAATCATTATGACCATTCTATTTTATTCGGAAGCGAATTGATTTCGCACGAGGATATAGAGATATTTGCATGGTTATTTCAGTTGTGGCTATCATGCATGTTCGGTTCTTCCATTAGTATCATTAGAGACCAAGACAAAGTAATGAAAAAGACAATTGAGAATACTTTTCCTACAACCAGGAATCGATGGTGTTTGTGACATATAATGAAGAAAATGCCTTAAAGTTAGGGGCTTTTAAAGAACATAAAGGTATTATTTCTTTATTGTTTTCTACTGTTTTTTATTCCCTGAGTGCTGCTGTATTTGAGGAAGCTTGGCATGGCATGACTACGATATATAATTTATGGGATAAAGATTGGTTAAATGGTTTATATAATGAGCGACATCGTTAGTTTTCATACTATTTAAAAGATTGTTTTTGGGCAGGAATGTCAATAACTTAGCAAAATGAATGTATGAATGCATTTTTTTAATGATTTTGTTAACTTAAAAAAAATTAAAGCAGTTTGCAAATTAGTATGAAAATGCGTTGAGAAGAAAAGTTTAATTAAAATGGCAAACAAACGCCAAGTGTGATGAGTTCGAAATTAAAACTATCGCAAGCACGTGGAATGAGGCATATTCAGATCCTATTCAAGTTTCCGTCGGACTCTTACAAAAATTCGAGTAAAAAAACTAAAAAAAGCACTTAATGGATTCATTCAACCAACTTGGGCTTAATCAAATTCGTGAAGGCTCATGAAAGGAATTGCGCATGATAAATCCATGATTCAGGTTCTTGAAGTTTCCAAATAATTACTTCCATGAAATAGGAAGTTGACTTGCACATTATTGCGAGAAAATACATTATTTTTCTTTTTCAGATACTTTCCCTTTTCTTGAGGAGGTTATTAGAAAATAAAATCAATTATTTTTATTTTTCTTACCTAGTTCCCATTTTAATTGATGTAAGACATTTAAGCTAATTAGGATCTTGATTTGATTTAAATTCTTTCCTATTTACTTAGATTAAGATTTTGATTTGATTTAGATTTTTTCATATTTACTTAGACTAGGATTCTGATTTGATTTAGATTATTTATTATTTGTTTAGATTTAGATTCGATTTGATTTTGGTTTAAGATTTATTTTCAAAAATTCTTGTAACCAACCTATATAATGTACTTGTATCTAATAAACAAAGATCAATTTTGATACAATTAGTGAGAGAGTTAATTTTTTTTGTTCTTATACAAACTTTTTGAACTTATCAGATTTTTGTGGCATTCAAACTCTTAACTTATCAATCAAACCATCCATAGTTGATTGTGCCATCCTCATATACCAAGGTTCGTGTTTTCATTAAGTATTGAATCGTGATTCCATTCAATTCTTAGTTTAGATTTGATCTTGAGGATTAAATTGGTTAGGATCATATAAGTTTTTGACAAAGTTTGTATCAAAGTTTTTAGTAAAAAGACCATGTATAATAGATATGAGATGGAGAAGTAATTTAAAAAAGTGTACACTATTTCTAAGTTTAAAGATATTTTAACAAGAATGAACTACACTAGTGTATTGTGGTATAGTTAATTATATGGGATCAATATTTGAAATCAGTGCATCATATTGACAAGGTAAGAAAAGAAGATTTGAGATTATTTTTGAAAAAGTTGAGTATTAAATTATATCTATTCAAAGTTTTATTTGAAGGGAATTCTTTGTAGACATGCCCTTGCAATACTGATACATAACAGTGTTGAATTACTTCAAAAAATGTACATTTTATTAAGGTAGAGGAAAGATGTGAGAAGATGCTATAGTAAGGTGAAAGTTAGTTATGGTGTGCAAATTGTATCCATTCAGCAAGAGAAATATGACAAAATATGTACTGCTTTAATTGAGGTTGTAGAAATAATTATTGATGATGAAAACAGTTACAAATTTAGGACTGAATTGATAAGGCACTGAAAAATCTACCCAAGCAAATTTGGTGTGCAAGTGTGAAAACAACTGTTACAAGTGAAGTAAGTTGTAGCAACAACAATGTTGAACATATAATCAATGATCCAATAGCAGTACTTTGTAAAGGCCATCCTCCTCGTTTGAGGAAACAATTTGCAATTCATAAGAAACCTGCCCAAAAAAAGAAGACTGCAAAAAAAAAGTTTTGCTTAAATACAAAAACTGTTTTATAATTTCATTCTCTTCTTTTAATTGTTTGTCATTTTTTACAAGATTTACAAAAAGATGCTCCATCATCTTATGAAGTGCCTAATGAAATCTCCACATAGCAGAGCAACGTGGCCATGATAAGTTTGTGAATTTTTAAACTTCTCTTTTATTTTAAAGATATGTAACTAAGTATCTTTTTTACCATATATAGACATTACAGGAAGAAAGTAACGTTAATGCACATCTCAACCTACGAGACTTTAGACTACTATAATGTAAGAATCAAATTCATGAAGAAATTTTAATTTTACATTTTTTTATTTACCTTGATACTTATATACCCAACCCAAGTTGGTGTAAATAATATTTATCATTTATTTCCTTATAATTTACACACAATATTGTCATCATAAAATCACAGTTTCCTACTGTATACATATATTTTTAGATTTCTAAATATAATATATTGTTTTTAATTTTTTTGTATATTATAGCAACCAGTCTCACGATATGCTTCGCAATCACATTATTTTTCTCTTTTGATGACGTACAAAGGATCTGAAAATAAGTATTTCCAACAATTGCCACATTGATAATGTAATGAAAATAACAATCATTATAATTGATATTTGATTTGTATTCTGCTCAGATTATTTTCTCTATTATTTCGCTTAGATTTAGCTTAAAACGACTAATTGTAGTGATGAATTAATCATTGCACTATTCCTATTTTTTTTGGATAATTTTTGTTGGTCTAGCGGCTTTTTTGATAATTTCTTATGATATTTCCTAATAATTTTGAACGGCATAAATTATTACAATTGCAACGTTCTTGTACTCATTGTGTGCTCTTTTGGCAGCAAATAAAGTTCTTATAACAATTTGAATCTAACTTCCAATTGAATAAAGTGAAAGAACTTAAGAGTCTTATATTTCGAGTGAAAATATTATTATATATGTCTACAATTTTTCCCAGTAGATAATGCAAATTGAAACAACCTAAAAATAAAACTTGAATATAAAACATGGTACAAAAATCACAAGTATTCTAATTAAATCATATCCTCATGTCTATCTCCTTTGAAATTCATCGTCAAACAATCGTTTCGCACTTCACATTATAGCATATACTCACGTTCTTTATGAAACAATTAAAATTTAACAAACACTCAATCTTCAATGTCAACTTCATAA
This sequence comes from Citrus glauca, assembly GCA_029633175.1. Lineage (NCBI taxonomy): Eukaryota > Viridiplantae > Streptophyta > Magnoliopsida > Sapindales > Rutaceae > Citrus > Citrus glauca. The sequence goes on from JAQOOD010000004.1 coordinate 18,021,947, forward strand.
CCTCCTCCACTAGGAGATCAATTTTCTCTTCATTAGATTTACGGTCTTCTGTCCATTAAAAGTTTTTATATCTTCTACATTTCCAAAATTTGTGATTTGGATTCTTTGTAGTATGTGACATTAACAAATCCATGTGGCCACTACATTCGTTATATATTTATGATGAGTTTTGAGTTTCATTTGTGCGAGATGACATTGTCTTTAATAGACTATTTTAACTACCCACAAAAAAGGGAGTATGAAAACACAAAGCACTCTGCAACACTCATATTTTTCAGCTAAAAAACATAAAAAATTAAAATTAAAAAAAGAATAAGATAATTAATTAATCACATGTAATATTATCACAAGATATCCATGTCAAACTGAGTAATTAGACAATGAAATTAAGAAAATTCAAGTAATTAGACAATAAAATTAAAAAAGAATAATCTAAAATGAAATATTTATGGTCGAAATAAATCATTAATATTGCATTCATTTATGCCAAGTATCATAGTCATTATGAAATGCATAGATTACAATAATTGTGTGACCATTATGCAATGAAAATATAACCCAAATTAGTATTGTCATTAATATTTTCTTTTACGTTGTCCACCATTAATTTTGTATAACTAATTAGGCCTTTAAGTCACATTAAATGGAAAGAATGGAGTTTATTAATTTCTTTAAAATCTTTTACTTTAGTACACTTTGTGTATTTGAAAGTACAAATCAAAACAGGACTTTAGTTTCTCAGAAACAATTTGACTTGAGTACATTTCACAATATCCAATTTTTATAATTTTTTATTTTATTGAAATTATAGGTGCTACATTTGCTAGCCATCTTTCTAAACAAAATCTGGAGTTCAATTCTAGCACTCGTACTAACTCTCAAAATTACTAGAATACAACAAATCATTTGAACTAAAATTTAGCAATTTTCGCTTAGTAATTTTCACAACAATTCTATATTACTTTGAACCAAAATCCAACAATTTTCAAAGCAATTTCCACACAATTAATTTTCCAAAAAAAAATTCATCTTTATCATCAAACAATTACCACCAAACAACAAATACTGAAACCCACGGAATTCACAAAATTAATCCAAGAATGCACAAAAAATAAAAATTTATCATTTGCTATAATCACTTACCGTAAAATGAGTGGCAGTTGGGTTCTGCTTCCGAATCTAAAACTGGCAGTGCTTCTGTGTTTGGTAGTCGAAGGGAGTGAAGAAGCATGATGGTGAGTTAGAGAGTGAGGAAGCGTGATTGGGAGCCAAAAAGAGATGAAAGTTGAGAGAGAGAAAGGGAGAGAGAGAGAGTGATGGAGTGATGGGGATTCCATGGATATGGGTTGTCCTTTGTCATTTTCTCCTTTTTTTTATATTTTTAACAATAAAAAATTATTCGAATGACAAGAGAGAGATGCCGAAACGGTAGCACAAGCTGTCGTTTCTCTCAGCTTTCTCTTGTCATTCTGGATATTTTGCCTGACTTTTTTTTTATTTTTGGACAAATTAATCCTTTACTTTAAATACTAAACTATTAATATTAGTAATTAAATATAATTTAATGTTGATACTAAGCTCTTGTCAACTTATAAACCATTTTTTTTAATGTCGCTCATCTTGTCAACTTATAAATGATTATTTTTTTAATGTCACTCATTTTTAAGTAAATTTAAATACTTCTAAATTTAGACCCAAAAAAATCAAAATAGCAATATGCAAAAAATGAGTATATCAAAACAATAAAATCCTAAAATGAGTTATAAATTCCATAAATAATAGCAAGCTTAAAACGAGGGCATCAAAACAACAATAGACCTAACATAAGTCGTCAAAAGAGTAATAAGCCTAAAATTATTTAAATTCACCACTAAGTAAAAGTTTAACCATGCTTCTCGCTCCTCATCACAAAGATTATAAAAAAACATTGAATGCAGAATGATCGCAAGCAATTAAAGCAGTGGCTCTAAGGCATTCTACTTTTTTAAGACTACTAATCTTATTTAACTCATTACTCAATCTTACTTGTTTGTCATTAATTTCTTAACCTAGAGCTTGACTCAAGCAAATAGAAGTTTCTTTCATTTCCATGACAAAAAGAGTTGTTAGCTCTTTAAATGACATTTGACTCTCTTTTGAATCCTCAGCTCTTCTCTTTTTTCTTGATGAGCTATTTGAAGCTATTGGGTGCTTCTTTGGGGCATTTGAAATAGATCTACTATCATCTAGATCATATTGCACACTTTCAGGATTCAAACTCTCTCGTTCAATGTCTTTCCTCACTCATTTCCTCTCAATTTTCTCTACAGCTTCTGCATGGGTCTCTGCATTTTATCCAGTTGCATGATCATTACCATAAATCAAACACAAATCCTCATACAATGGAAATGCTTTATGCTTAAAATTTACTGCCTCTTTATGACTCTGCAATTATTTAAATACATCAAACTTGTGGTGAAAATCTACAACAAATAATAATTAAGTCAAAAATCAGAATCACTTATTTCTACCAATTTCCAATTTGAGGTGCATTTCCAAGCACTCCTCTTTTACTTCACAGTCCACATATTTGTGCATAAGGATAAGCAATTCAAATCCTTTCTTCCTTTTTTTAACTCATGCACACAATACATAGTCATTTCTCAGTGACAACATTTGATACCAAATATTTAAATTCACATGCAAAAATTTCTCATATTACATCCAATGATTACAATAATGCAACATCTCATGTATAGTTCACATTAATTAAACAATGATAATCAATTCAAAGAAAAGTGAAAAAAAAAAAAAAAACACTCTAACAAAAGACTCCAACTATACAGATTGCCAATACTCAACATCTTAACAAGTATAAAAATATGTAATACTGTATCTAACAAACACAAACAGACCCAGATATAAACAATTCAAAGTAATTAAAAAAACCTGAGTATAAGCATCCTCCATTGCCTTCTCTACAGTCACAATTTTCTTGTCTGGATCCCAACCAAAGCTGCTGCGTTTTGGTCCAGTTAACATCTCATGTACAGTTTGAAATTGCATCTTTAACGTCTTTATGAAATATGTGGCTTAGCTTTTATACCACATCCAGGAAATTTTGTGTGCAAAGCAGTCTCAAGAACCTTCAAGTAAGTCTTAATTATTCAGCATAATTACCATTTCAACTAGGTAATAAAGACATTCTATAAAACTATTTCAGCTCAACCTTAGCTATAAATTTGGAATATTTTTATCATCAAGAAGTTAAAAATAAGCCCTAGCAAGCAAGTTACATAAGCTACAAAACAATAAATTCTAAAGAGCATTCCCAGCAACAACTAAAGCGGCAATCTCCATGCATTACCTTTCCATGAAGATTCGAATCGTTGAGAGAGGAATCCTGCAACTTGGTCTTGATGCTTGGAATAGGGAGGCCAAGTACCCTTTGTGGGAGCACCTAGGGTACTTGAGGAACTACCATTCATTCGGTTGAAGAAAGTCTTAATATCTTTATTAAATGAATCCATACCAGTCCATCACCAGGCATAATGAACAAGAAAAGTCAGTCAAATAAGCATAAAAAAACCACAGATAAAAAGCACAGTAGGGAACATGAGATATGAAAACTAAAAGTAAGTGCTGGTGATGGTGGGGTACCCCACCAGACTAGTGATGATGGGGTGCCCCAGTAAAACCATGAAACCGTACGTAAATCACCACCCGAAGAAGATGGAAAACTCTCATCAATTAGGTCAGCTCTCACTATCCAGTTCGTATTCAACACATCATGTCACTTTGTAAAGTCTAAAATTTCTCCATAAAATCACTCACTTTTCTTCCCACCTCATGGACGGGGCATGTTCCTTTTGGTCTAAGTGATATCTACAAGGTCTCAAGGAGCCCCAAATGAGAGAAAAGATGTATATGGGAAATCGAAATAAAATACAACAGAGAAAAAAAAAAGAAACACATATTATCCTTGTTAAAAGAGTTCTAGACTTGCATATCATCACCATTAGTTAGGGTATCCCTCCCCTACTCACCATCAGCTACAAATCAACCGTGCTTGTAACCCTTTTTCAGTATGGGATCTGTGGTCACTAGGTTACCACGAACCCCCCAAGTAGCAAAATAAGTAGTGGATAGGCCAGCGAGTTTCTTTAACTGATAGAGTCCCCTCAACTCTCTATAAGAAATGTCTTGCCCAAACACCTCTAGCCACAGTACCTCGAGGCTCGTAAGTAACCTCCAACCAAGCATGGATAACTACCTTGGGGCAATTTTCATGTCACTAATCATCTTCCTAAAAAAAGTTTAAAGGGGTAAACGAAGACCCAAATTGAAAAGATCGATGTGTAGGGCTATATCGTCAGATTTGGAATGGTCGGAACGCTTGCCTTTATAGAGTACCCCAAGCTGAACGCAAGAAGGTATGTTGTATTTAACTCTAATCTTCTTTAGGTCATCTAGGGTAGCCCTCCTACCCCCTAATGAGTGAGGCTTACAAGATTCAAAAGGGGAGGCACAGGGAGATCTATGAATATTAACAGGAGAAGGCAATTTGGTTTTGGGATTTTTGGCTCGGGTTTTCCTACGGTTTGGTTTAATTGGTTGCTTGCCTGTAGATTTAGATCTACGGGCAGGGTTGGTTTGGAACAACCTATAACTAACACTACTGGAAGGGCACCCATCATCATCATTGATCAACACATAGAGGACTGACTTATAATAAAGGGTATCCCCAGCTGAACCTCCAGCCACCTTACACTCTTTCACCCTAATACTCTTTTTTCCCATATTGTTTTCTTAAAAACACAATACACAAATAAAAGAGGAAATCTCCACATCAAAACCCACAAACCCTGCAACTCATCCATAAAAAATATACACCAAAATCCACAAAAAAAAGTATTTTACATGAAACTCAGAAAAACTCCACAACCATATCTTCCTGAGATAACGGAGCCGTGAAGGGGAAAAGTACATGAAGTTCACTAAATTAATAGGTCATAGTCAAAAAATTAGATCTAAGTGGTATGACTACAATCGCCAAAAATGAAAGCAAAAGTCAAAACAAAATTCCAGGGAAAAACTCCACATAACAAGTGTATATGCTAAAAAAAATGTATGTGTGTGTGTGCAAAAAAAAAAAAACAAAAAAGGAAAAAGAGAGAGACGACATATGGGAGGATAAAAGGTACCACCATGCCGCCTGAACCAACGGCCAAGACACCACTACATGCCACCAGAATCGCTCGCCCTGCGCCACTGCGACATCGCCTAGATCCGATGACGAGACACCAATGTACGCCGCCGGAACCGCTCACCCAACATATTTGCAACACCGCCTAGATCTGACTTCGAGCACAGCTATAACACCGCCGAAGATCTTCGCCAGATACCGTGGGGTGTAAAGACCGACCGAGAAAAAAAAAGAGAAGGAGAAAAAGAAAGAAGAAAAAGAGAAAAGGAGAAAGAGAAAGAAGAAAAGGAAAAAAAGAAAAAAAATGGGGGAAATAAGAATGGGACAAGAAGAAAACGAAGAAGAAAGAAAGGATTTTTAGCAAAATGGAGGAGATAAAAGGGTGTTATAAGATGAATGAGTGTGGTAGGCACACTCATCTATGCAATGGAAGAGAGGAGTCCAGGGATTTCAAAAATAAGTAAGGAAAGTAAAAAAAAGGGAAAATAAAGCAAAAAGAGAACCATGCAGAAGAGAGGAGGATGACTGTTAGAAAACATGACATGAAACTAGCAGTTGAAGGGACATGACTTGTTTCAAAATTCAAAAGCCTACGAAAGAGAGAGCATTAATGTGGGAACAGTTTAACCCGCTATACTTTTGTCAATTAAGTTCCAGAAACACCATGTCATAAAAAGAAAAAAAAAATGAGAAACAGGAAAAAAAAAGGGCTGAGATTTCTTTTTACCCTGGGTGGATGTAGTTAACTATGGCCAATGGGCTGTGCCGTGCGACCAACCGTTGGTTCACAAGGATTTGTGGGCTGGCACGGTACAGCCTACTAATTTAGTGGGTCATACTGTATTTATTTTTTTAGTTGAATCCAACACGGCTTACGGCACGAGTCCGCTCGTGCCGTGCTCAAAAAAAGTTCACCAATTTTTTTTTTGCGTGCTTTATTCAAGCCCACATGCCTAGTGTGTTTTATTCAAGTCCACGTGTCTGACGTATTTTTTTAAGCCTATCATCATCATCATTATTTTATTATTAGTTTATCACAATTTCACAACTATATATTTTATTTCACAATAATCAATCATAATTTATAACACATAAATTTAATGAAATTTAATTTCATAGATCAGAATAATTAATTAAAATAAAAATTACAATCCTCAAATAATCATTACAATAAGTCATAACTACGAAATATTAATATAATAAACTATAGGTCACAACTTACAAGTTACAACTACAAAACACGAACTACGATCAAATGATGAATAACAAACACAAAAAAAAACATTTATTAAGCACAACCATGGATACAGGAAACGAGCAAGGTTAATTCTATCTCGGCTGGTGGCGAGCTAAATAATTTGACGCGTGCCGACGTAAACCCATGGTGCCATGGTTGTTTGAATAAATAACTTCTCGATGACAATAGTTGCACCTCAAGATCATCCACTTGTAAGGACGATGCAAACTATTATCTATTATTTGCTCCCTTATTGTAGTAAAATTTTGAAAAAGCTCATTTAAAAAATGACTTCTAGGCTGATTTAGCCTAGCGTTTTGTTGAGGTCCAACTACATCAACACCGTATTCTTGAGGGTGTTGAGGTTCTTCTGCATTTATATTATGTTGCTGCGGATTCATAATGATTTTGACTTTTAGAATATTGGAAAGTTTGAGGAAAAAGAAGAAGAATAAGAATTGTGAAGCATCATAGCATAATGGCGTGTATATATAATATTAGATAGTAATAAAAATACAAAATTTTATTTTGTTTACTTTGTTGGTGGGAGTAAAAAGAGTAAGTAAAAAAATATTTAGTGAAATATAAATATAGCCGTGAGGCAAGTGCTTGGTTGGCAACTTGGCATGTGGGAAAAAAATCTTAAATTTTTTAAAAATCTATAATCTGCACGTCTGCATGTGCACTATATGGCAAGTTGACAACTACCATTTTGAAAATTTGAGTTGAAAATTTAAATTTAAAGAAATAAAGTACTCTTCATAATGAATACAAGCTCCTCCCGTACTACTAGTTTACTATTATAATATTATCTCATTAAACACACTTGTGATAGGATTTATTAACATTGTGAATTTGTGATAGTTGCGTGATATTTTAGAACAATGAACCATAATTTTTTTAATTTAATATGTTGTTTTGAAAAAAAATTAATTACAAAAATTATTTTAAAAAATAAATAATGGTGCACTTAGAAAATAATTTTTTGTAATTATTAAATAATAAAAAAATTCTAAATTAATTTTATTACTCACCAACGGATAAAAATTTTTTTAAATTGATTGAATTAAAAAAATTCTGAATTAATTGAATTACTCACCTAACGGACAAATTGTTTTTTGAATTAACAGTAAAATTGATATGACTACTCAATTTTACAGTATGAGCAGTCGAGCTCTAATTATGTTTTCTGATTTTTAATGACAAAAAAATTTTAAATCAATTTCATATTTTCATTACTCACCCAACGGACAAAAAAAAACTGAATTAATTGAATTAAAAAACTCTGCATTAATTGAATGAACAATAAAGTTGATATGCCTTTCCAAAAAAAAAAACAAAAAAGTTGATAGACTTGTCTAGTCAATTTCACTTTCGGGCATTCATGACTTAACAATTAGACTTGAGTACTTAACTAGCTTACAGAATTTGTAAGCTACAGACTGCAGCATCAACCGTTGGATGTGGAGTGAGAAACTAAACAATAGGCAATCGAATGGTGGGAATGAGATGACGGGAGATGTTTGTTACAGTCTTGCAGAATTAGTACCATAGAGTCATAGGCAGATCCATCAATAATTATTTTTTAATAATAAAAAATTCTAAATTAAATCAATTACTCACCTTACAATTCCAAGTTTCCAACGAACAAATGAATGATAAAATATAACTGTTTAATTTGCAGAGTTGCAGGAAGCTTTACAGTTGTAGACTTGTAGATTTGTAGTGTGTTTGTCCGTTTTTGACCGCTAAAATATTTTCTTTCTTTATTTGCCCGTTTTTGACCATTAAAATGAATGAATGTTGCTTTATTTGCCCGTTTCTAACTGTTAATATGTTTACTTTTTTATTCTATTTAAACGATTAAATTATTTTCAATTCATCTCACATTCTCACTTCTCAATTTCTAATTCTTTGTCTCTTTGTTATCTCTCTTATAGTCTTATCTCATCAGTCATCTCTAGTCTCTGCTTTCCAATCTTCTTTGCTATAATTCCAGCGCCTTTATTTACCAAAACACTAATTATATAAAATGTCTTACTCTCATTTCGAGTTAGATGAGAATTTTAATTTTATTGAAGGGGGAGAGGAAGTTGCAAATGAAGAAATTGCTGCACCAGAATTTGATCCAAGTAATATATTTATTGCCTCACCTGAACGATCGCCTCCTACTTCTCAAGCAAGTCAAAGTGGTTCTACTTCTTCAACTGCCGATTGTTTGGTCATGTTTTACTTTGGAAAAACGTCAAAACAAAAAAGGTGAAATGGTGGATCAAGCAGTGTGCAAATATTGTCAATCTGCTTTAAGTGCCAAAAGCAATGGTGGAACTGGACATCTTAGACGACATATGGAAACTTGTCAGACAAAACACGCGCCACAAGACCCAACACAAACCCAACTCTCACAATATGGTTCTGGATCTTCCGGTATAACATCATTCAGATATTCACAACAGAACATGCGAGAAGGATTGGCTCGGTATATTGCTGTAGCAAAACAACCTTTAACATTTTCAGAAGATGAACGTCTAATAAATTTTTTGCAAAGGTATGTTCAACCTCAACTTAAGAAAGTACCTAGAAATATATTAAAACGTGACTTAGCTAAAATTTTTCATGATATGAAAAAACTTTTAATTTTTCATGATGTGAACAATTGGATTGCCAAAAACTTGTTGTGTAAATTTTATTAAACTCGTAAGTGCACAAATTTTTTGTAGAATAGCTTAATAGTGATGAGTGTCGATTCCACGAAGAGATATATTTTAATTATATATAGAATTAATTTTGTATGAGGGTGGTTGGATTTGTGGTGAAAATGACTTAGATTATCCTAAAATTGAAATTTAAATGGTGAGAATAAATTGAATAGAAATCTATTGAAATGACATACTTGGGTATTTGAATCCGTATCAATATTCACCATGAGCTAAATATTCCTTATTAATACCAATTAAATCATAAGGGGGGAATCCATACCTCATTAACGACACTCTAATTAATATGGTGCTAAAGGCTTATCGTGTCAAATAATAATAACCTTGTACTAGAGAGCCGGTGAAACCAAGATGATATCCAGACAAGATTATTATAATTTATCGACTAGAAGTCAAAACATCCACAAAACCTAGAGGGGAAGAGAAAATAAATTTACCAAATAAAGCCTATGACACATGTTGAGACTTCACCTTCAACCCAAGCTTGAAAGAAAATTAGCTACTAATAATTGAACTAGGGGCAAATGAGAATTTATTAAAATATGTAGAAAATATAGGATGGAGAAGGAATTACAAAAAATGAATTCAGAGCTATTAAATTAGGGGGGAAGCCCCTTTTTATAGATATATTGAGTAAATCGTGGTCATCGGATTAAAAACAGTTTGGACGCTCAAGATTGCACTACGTCATCAATCAACAGTACGCGGTTTGACCACGTGGGTGAATAGTAAAATGGTTTGACCTGGGTTGAACAGTGACGCGGTTTGGTTGAAAATAATCCTGTGTAATACATGTATCGTACGCGAGATTTTTGGTCCACTGATATGCTGCCACGTCATCGATCAACAGTGCATAAGAATTTTAGTCCAACGGGATCGTGACTCCTCATTAGTCAATGCCATATCATCGATCTGTCTATATGAACAGTGTCGTGAACAGTAACATAGACAGTACTGTACATGTGAACAATGCCATTTTGTTAACATATATGTTTCCGTAATATTGATTTTGATGATAACAAACAAGATATGAATGGTTAATCTTTTAAGCTCAAATTATTTTATTTTTAAATAAATTTTTAATCTTGCATTGATTAAGGGGGAGCTTTTTATAAATAGATTAAATCTTTGTAATGTATTTTGTCATCATTAAAAAGGGGGAGATTGTTAGCTTATTTAGCTATATATATTGATTTTGATGATAACAAATTAAATGTATTGATTAAACAAAGATTTACAAATTGTGTTTTTATAATAAGAAAATGAGGCTATGAAATCAAAATGTTTTGGATTAAAATAAATGTGTTTTAAACCTTTAATATTGTTATGAGTTTCGGATTTGGACCTATTTGAATCTATTTATATGTTTTGGGTCATATTATAAGTTATGAATATTTTGGACTAAAGTGAAAGGTTTTGAGAACTTTGAAAATATGGGTATTATGTTGAAAAGGACCTTTGTGCGAAACAATAAACTATTTGGGGTCATTTTATAATTTCAGAAAGTTTTGAGTTAATAAAGTAATTTTTAGAATTTCTGAAACTGGACCTATTTGCAAATCTTTTTATCTTTTTGGGCCATACTATAGTTTGATAAAGTTTTGGGGTCAAACTGTGAATTTAGAAAATAATTTCACTGTAGCAATCATTGTAGCAAAACGGCTAACCGTTTATTTTTTAACGATTAACCGATAACGTCCAGAAAGCTTGTTTTGTCCAGTTTTGTTAAAATGATGATTCTGGAACAAAACGGTGAACCGTTTACTGAAAACGGTTAATCGTTTATTTTAACCTCTAGCCGTTTATTGAGAAAGGTTAAGCGAAATTTGTTTTGCAGGTTACTGGAAATTAACGGTGAACCGTTTACAGAAAACGGTTAACCGTTTATTTGAAATTTAGCTCAACGGTAACTTTGACCAGCGCAAACGGTTAACCGTTTATAGTTAACCTCTAACCGTTTTCGGGCAGAAAGTGCATAACGGCTAGTTTTTGAGCTCAAACTATAAGAACTCAAATCCAACTCATTTTCAAGCTCTCCAATAAGCAAAATCAAAAAGCACACGAGATATCTTGAGCCTTCAACTTGCAAAACACAAAAGATTAAATCATTTCTTGTCCTTCATTTTTGAATATCTACTCATTGAGTGAGTTTCATTGTAATCTTCATTTGTTCATCTCAATTGTAAGAGTTTGAGTGTGTGAGACACTTGAGTGAAGAGATTGGAGATATAATCTCTTTGTTGTAAAGGTTCATTGACACCTTGAAGTCAATTGTAAAAGCTTGAAGCCTTGGAAAGGCTTGGATAGTGAAATCCTCAAGCGGGTGTGCTTGGAGGCGTGGACGTAGGCGGGGATAGCCGAACCACGTAAAAATCGTTGAGTTCGTTTTTCTCTTCCTTTACTCTTTTAATTATTGTGCTTTAATTGAATTTATTGTTTTCGAATTTTATTAAGGCATTAGATTGGATTGTTGTGTGGTTTGCTAGGATAAGTTTTAAAATTCCAATTCACCCCCCTCTTGGGTTGCACACTTGTATTTCATTTGGTATCAGAGCGAGGTGCTCTTTTGTAGACTTAACCGTCTAGAGTTAAACATCCATGGCAACCCATAGTGACTCAACCTTTAGGAAAGGACAATCCACAATTAGACCACCATTCTTTGACGGTAATGACTACCCATATTGGAAAACTAGAATGAGAATTTATTTACAAGCTTTAGATTATGCAATTTGGGAAATTGTTTGTGATGGTCCATTTGTGCCTTTGACTAAAAATGAAGTCGGGGAAGATATTCCAAAACCGTCACGGGAATGGAATGATTTGGAAAAGAGAAAAGCTTCTCTAAATTTCAAAGCCATGAATGCCTTGTTTTGTGCACTTGATAAGAAAGAGTTTCATAGAGTGTCTAGTTGTGAAAGTGCTCCTGAAATTTGGCATAAACTTGAAGTTGTTTATGAAGGCACGAGTCAAGTAAAAGAGGCTAAAATTAGTAGGTACACTCGACAATATGAATTGTTCCAAATGGAACAAAATGAGAGTGTATATTCCATGTATACTAGATTTACGGACATAGTGAATACTCTAGGAGCCCTAGGAAAGACCTTTTCAAATAGCGAGAAAGTTAAGAAAATCATTAGGTCATTACCTAAGGAATGGAGATAAAAAAGGACTGCCATTGAGGAAGCTAAAGATTTGAATATCTTACCTATTGATGATTTAATTGGTTCGCTTATTTCTTATGAGGAAGACATGGCAGCCGAAAGAGGCAATGAGAAGAAAAGCATTGCTCTCAAAGCCTCGAAACATGAGAGTGATGAGGAAAGCGAGCTGGATGAGGAGGAGATGGATATGCTGGCTAGGAGGTTCATAAAACTCTTTAAGAAATCCGGTGAGCGAAGAAAATTTAGAGACCTCAAGAACCGAAAGGAGAAAAATGAAGTAATCAAATGCTATGAATGCAAGAAGCCCGGGCACATACGACCGGAGTGTCCTCTTCTCAACAAACTCAAGAAGAAAGCTATGATGGCCACATGGGATGATAGCAATGAGGAAACAAGTGATGAGGATGAGCATCAAGAAATGACAAATCTAGCTCTCATGGCAATTGGAGAAGATTCGGATGATGAACTCAATGAGGTAAATGATCCAACCTTTGATGAATTGTATGATGCTTTTAAAGAAATGCATGATGAGTTAATGAAAATTGGTAAAAAGAGTGCATGTCTTAAAAAGAAAATGGTAAAGCTCACAAATGAAAATGAATCTCTAAGTGCAAAGATTACATGCCTAGAATTAGAGAATAAAACATTGCATGATAGAGTTACATTATCAAATGAGAAACCTAACACTTCACATGAGCATTTAGAATCGTTTGTAGATGACTTGAAAAATGAAAATGATGCTTTACAAAAATGCAATGAATCATTAAATGAAAAGATTAAAGGACTAGAGTTAGATAATAAAATGTTGCATGAAAGAATTGCGTTATTTAAATGCAAACAAAGTACCTCATAGGAGCATGAAAAATCACATGTTGATGTATTAATGAAAGAAAATGAAGTGCTTAAGAAGAAGAGTAATGAACTAAATCAAATTGTGCTAAAATTCACAAATAGTCAAAAGAACTTAGAAAAATTGCTCAACTCTCAAAAATGTGTATTTGATAAAGGAGGACTTGGATATAAGCCTTACTTGAAACAAAAATATTATAAGAATTATTTTGTTAAGGCTACCTCCACAAGTGATCATAAGTTTGTTTGTCATTATTGTAATGGAAATGGTCACATGAAGAATAAATGTCTAATTAAAAGAAATGTGTATTATGGAGCAAAATGTATTTGGATTCCAAAAGGAACTATTGCTAACACTCAAAGATCCAAGAGTATTTGGGTACCAAAGCACACAACTTGAATTTCTTTTGTAGGTACCACAAACAAGGAATGGTGGAAAGTTCCTTGATGAAGCTTGTAAGGATAATCATTTGAGCATGATCTAGGAGAAAAAGATGAGGCAAGATGATTTAATTGTTTTGGTAACAATTATTGCTATATTAGTTTTGTTGAGTAGATCATGATAAATGGATAGTAGCTTGAGTTTGTGATAATATGCTTGTACGTTTACATGATTGAATTATCATTCTGTTTAACATTGAGTGCATTATCATGATGCATGGTTATATATATATGATGATAGCTTGTCAACTCATCATGATAGTTTTGTTTGATTTTGATGATTATGTAATGCCTAAGCATGAGGAATGAGTGTTATGCTTATTAATATTTGAGTGCATATATGTTTCATGATTGAGTAAAATATATACATGATGGTTTTGTTTGATATTAATGTTTATGAAGTGTTTAAGCATGATAGATAAGTGGTGTGCTTGATTTATTAACTTTCAAATGCATATACGTTTAATTATTGCTAAAAATATATGCATGATGAATATGTTATAAATTTGAGTTTTATAATTTGAGTTAATTATATTGATCCATGCATTAAAATGTTTTTTCAAAGTGTTCGGATCAAGAAATGGTCTTAAAATTGTTTGGAAACAAAGGAGTCATTGAAAATTCTAAGTTTGTGCGAGCTGTAATGAATTAGTCATAACTCCTTCTAGAGAACTTCAAATATAGCTCTGTAAAATTTATTGGAAAGCTAATTCAATTATCTTTCCAACGGCATATAGGTTGAACATTATTTCTGGCTCAATCAATACAGTTTTTATTCCGAATTTGACCTTCCTGCATCTTATTAAGTTTTAAATGCTTATATGCTTCATGGTTGTATATGCGTTGCTTGATGAATTGATGGAGTTGTTGGTTTGCTAATGGTGTTGTTGGGTTGGTGATGGAGTTGTTGACAAATCTTTTTGGAAGTGTTTTTTCTCTTATGTGTATAAATGGTTTTACTTATTTTTTTAAGGGAAAACTCTGCCAAAATTTTTGCTTGCCAAAAACCGAACTTGTATTTCTTTCTTTTCTCTTTCTCTCTTTGATGATGAAGGGGAAGATAATTTGAGAGTTTAATACTTTTGAAGTTTTTGGGAGTTTTAAGAATGAATTTGAAGATGTTTTATAAATGGGAAGATTTTGAAAATGCTTACTTGAGCAAAAATCTTGTTATTGATCATTTCTTAATTTGGCCATATATTTAGAGGGAGCATGTAATATGTTTCACTTTGGTTAAATTTTTTAAATTGGCCATATATTTAGGGGGAGCATCTAATATGATTTTGGATAATATGCATTTTGAATTTTTTTGTCCAAAGGGGGAGAATGTGTTGAAATTTCTACTTGGATAAACATGAGTAATAAATTTGCTATTTTTATTATTTTCCTTTAAAGTTTTCTTTTTAATGATGAAGGGGGAGAAGAATACATGTATTTAAATTTATAAAGTTTTACTACCTTTTTTCTTTGCCAATTAAATTTTCTTTTTGATGATGAGGGGGAGAAAAATCCATGTATTTAAATTTCTTAATTTAGCAAATTGGCAACTTGTAAAAGAAGATTTTATTTAGGGGAAGCAATTTGTGGAATCATTCTTTAAATACATGAAATGTTTGTCATCATCAAAAAGGGGGAGATTGTTAACATATATGTTTCCGTAATATTGATTTTGATGATAACAAACAAGATTATGAATGGTTAATCTTTTAAGCTCAAATTATTTTATTTTTAAATAAATTTTTAACCTTGCATTGATTAAGGGGGAGTTTTTTATAAATAGATTAAATCTTTGTAATGTATTTTGTCATCATCAAAAAGGGGGAGATTGTTAGCTTATTTATCTATATATATTAATTTTGATGATAACAAATTATATGTATTGATTAAACAAAGATTTACAAATTGTGTTTTTATAATAAGAAAATGAGGCTATGAAATCAAAATGTTTTGGATTAAAATAAATGTGTTTTAAACCTTTAATATTGTTATGAGTTTCGGATTTGGACCTATTTGAATCTATTTATATGTTTTGGGTCATATTATAAGTTATGAATATTTTGGACTAAAGTGAAAGGTTTTGAGAATTTTGAAAATATGGGTATTATGTTGAAAAGGACCTTTGTGCGAAATAATAAACTATTTGGGGTCATTTCATAATTTTAGAAAGTTTTGAGTTAATAAAGTAATTTTTAGAATTTCTGAAACTGGACCTATTTGCAAAGTTTTTTATTTTTTTGGGCCATACTATAGTTTAATAAAGTTTTTAGGGTCAAACTGTGAATTTAGAAAATAATTTCACTGTAGCAATCATTGTAGCAAAACGGCTAACTGTTTATTTTTTAACGGTTAACCGATAACGTCCAGAAAGCTTGTTTTGTCCAGTTTTGTTAAAATGATGATTCTGGAACAAAACGGTGAACCGTTTACTGAAAACAATTAACCGTTTATTTTAACCTCTAGCCGTTTATTGAGAAAGGTTAAGCGAAATTTGTTTTGCAGGTTACTGGAAATTAACGGTGAACCGTTTACAGAAAACGGTTAACCGTTTATTTGAAATTTAGCCCAACGGTAACTTTGACCAGCGCAAACGGTTAACCGTTTATAGTTAACCTCTAACCGTTTTCGGGCAGAAAGTGCATAACGGCTAGTTTTTGAGCTCAAACTATAAGAACTCAAATCCAACTCATTTTCAAGCTCTCCAACAAGCAAAATCAAAAAGCACACGAGATATCTTGAGCCTTCAACTTGCAAAACACAAAAGATTAAATCATTTCTTGTTCTTCATTTTTGAATATCTACTCATTGAGTGAGTTTCATTGTAATCTTCATTTGTTCATCTCAATTGTAAGAGTTTGAGTGTGTGAGACACTTGAGTGAAGAGATTGGAGATATAATCTCTTTGTTGTAAAGGTTCATTGACACCTTGAAGTCAATTGTAAAAGCTTGAAGCCTTGGAAAGGCTTGGATAGTGAAATCCTCAAGCGGGTGTGCTTGGAGGCGTGGACGTAGGCGGGGATAGCCGAACCACGTAAAAATCGTTGAGTTCGTTTTTCTCTTCCTTTACTCTTTTAATTATTGTGCTTTAATTGAATTTATTGTTTTCGAATTTTATTAAGGCATTAGATTGGATTGTTGTGTGGTTTGCTAGGATAAGTTTTAAAATTCCAATTCACCCCCTCTCTTGGGTTGCACACTTATATTTCACATTTTTCCTTTTATACTTCTTCTAAGGTTTTCGACCGTCCGGAGTTCAAAAGTGATGTCCGTTTTGCCATCCGATCTCTCGTTCATTATGAAATGACTATAATGCCCCTAAAATACATAAAATACTTAATTAAAATAAACACACATAATTAAATTACAATAAGCTTAAATACATAAAAGTAAGGGTTGCTAGTAAGACTTTAAATGTAAAATCACGATTTTCTCCTTTATAAATATGCATTTTCTAATACTCAACACACCCTCCAACCAGCTTATTGTCAGTCCTTAGCAAATAAAGCGAAAACAAAATTCAAATCCAAAATGATTTTTTTTAACAATCATGTTTATTTAATCAGACTAATAATAGTAATCAAATAAAAGTATAAGCATTATCTCCAATTTAAAAAAACATCTCACCCACATCAACCATCCACATGAATCAATCCAGTAGACTTTGTCATAATTATTTTCAAGAATGACATGTTAAACCCCAAAATCTAACTGGAAGTAGTGACACTCTCACAAAAAAATTAAACCCAATAAAAATAGTCACTCCAATGAATGGTAATTGAGAGAAAATAATAAAGAAGTGATATCACATGCTCTCACTAAGATGAAAGAAATATGCCCTCAGCTTAGAAATAATACGATATCAAGTCAAATAAAAATGCTAGTCAACTCAATTTATTTATTTATTTTTGCACCGCTACATCTTTTTAGCCCATATAACTAGCTTTTACTTAAAACTATAGTTCCCTAAAATCAAGAAGTACTTTTATTAGGATGTAACATATGCTAGGGACATAATTAGCAAAGGAGAGGAAATAAGGAAAATAAAGTGTATGTTTAAGAAAAATGCAGAGAATTTTTTTTAGAAGTTGCAAGGTGGATTTCACATATTATTATTATTATTTTTTCTTCTTTTTTTTTGAAACAACAATTTTTTTCTTTTATTGGGCATAACTTTACTATACAAAATATTTATTTACATTTTTCTTAAACATCAATAGGTGATGGAACTTGTAAGATATTGGGTAATACTCCAAATCAAAGTGGTTCAAGATGATAAGTTTGACAAAGAATTTTTTTAAAGGCTCAAAAGGGTTAACTATGGATATTTGATAAAAGGGATGGCTAGAAAGGATCAAACAGATTAAAGATGACATTTCCATCGTTTTTTAGGGTTCTAAATAATCTTCCATACCTACTAGTCATATGGGCCTCCATATGTAGCAATACATATTTTTTTCTTTTTTTTTTAATTTTATAATTTTTTTAAGGCTTGACTCAAAAGAAATCTAGAGATCATGTATACAATAATAAACTACAAAGCTGTATAAAGAATGGGCAAAAGGGCTACTCCCCAAGAAAAATGATAGGCTTAAAAACTCACTTGGTACTTATTATGACATGTTCATTCCTTCAAGCAACTCACATTTGTCTGCGACATCAACATGTAAAGTAGCAAACATAGCGTAACATCACTTAAGACCAAAGATAATACAAATACTAAAATTTGAATTTAATCATGTCATCCAATATTAAAACAAATCACACATTTTTTTTAAACAACATTTTACCCCCAACCTATTCTAAACATAAAAGGAAAAATATGCATGCAGAAATGTGAAGATGATTCAGAAAAATTAATTAGAAAAGTTACACGTAAAATGATAGAAAAAGAATATTTTTTTAACTAAGAAGATGTGTTTCTAGAGACACTACACTCCATATTCAGCCATCTTCGACCAAAAAATTTGAAAGTGTATATTTGTAAAGGAGAAATTGGAAAGAAGAATAAAAATGATTGTAAAAAAATTAATCAAAAAAGAAAATATCTGGATTTTTTTTGTTTTTAACAAAGAAAATACGTTTCTAGAGTAACTACACTCTAAATTCAACAATCTTCAACACAAAAAGTTAGCAACAGTTCGTTTCTACAACAAATAAATAGTAAAAACTTAACCAAGATTTCACAATTGTCGACTATTCCCTCCCCCCAACCAGAACGAAACATTATCCTCAATGTTTTAAAGAAAAGAAGTAGAGTTTAGAAGACATAACCTGGGTGGTGCAACACATAATAAAATATTTACAGGTGGAGAGTTAAATCTAATTTGTACTTCTTACTATGACTATTGTTACCATAATTATCTGGAAGCTCCAACACAAAGGTCCAAAGGTCTGGCTCCGGTCTATAAGCTTATAACAGATCAAGTAACTCATGAGCAGTGTCAACACAAATAAAAAGATTTTTCGCATCGGAAGGAATCAAATAGTTTTTTATTGCATGGTTAAGAAATGCGATGAAGTCATCATAAAATTTATTGACATTTAACAAACCAATGAGTTTCTAGTGAATGTGCAGATGGGCCCAAGATGCTAGTGTGATAAGTGCCTCTAGTGTTGCAAGATTTCGTGGAAGAAAAATAAAAGCATCAGCATGATTAAGCATTTCAGTTATTGTTTTTTGCATACCTAAGACGACTAACTCTTCTCTAGTCGATGGGTCAGATAAAACTGCCCAAAGGTTTTAGGGCTTTTGGAATGGTGCCTAACATTTGGCTTTCTCTGACAAAAGCAGCTTCTAAGACCAATTTTGATAACCCTTGGTTACCTCCTCTATACACCAAGTGTAATTTTCTCTCTGCTATGCTTCGACTAGATCTATGGCTGCCTCAACGAACTCTTTATGTTTGCCATAGTTAAATCCAGAAAGCACACAAATGTTCTTGAATTGTCTATTGGGAGTAGCTGCCATTGGAATATTTCTCAAAAATAATTTGTGAGTGCTTAACAAAAAGTCATATTTAAGAATCTTGGTGACAGTAGATCACAATTGTTTATGAGGTGGCATGTCAGTGTCAAATAACGCGTAAAGCACGTGGATCGCGAGTCAAAAAGGAAACAGTAAAAAGAAAAGGAAATAATAATAAAATAAAATTGTTAAAGACAATAATGGAAAAGATAAAATAACAGTAAAATAAAATAACAGTAAAATAAAAGGATATTTACATGTAATTGCGACTGTGGCTCACATTTTTCTCTCATTTTATGTCCAGAAATGGCTTGAACGCCCTCTATGGGTCGAAGATAGGCTTCCCATCCAGTTTTCTTATAAACTGGCAAACAAGGTCATTTATAGTCAAATTCCAGAGATTATATCGTGCATGCTCTTTTTGGAATTATGACCATAACTGGAGAATCGCTCCTTGCACATATCCACTGGGATGCATTTCAAGAGACAGAAGGATACATCTAATGACTCCTTATTCAAGTTATCCCTAATAAATTGAATCTTATCTTCTCTGTTATCAGACATCATTCCTAAATAACATGATTTTTTATCGCAACTCATTCTAGCACACTTATGACAAGCAACAGAAGTTTTTTGACCTCGTCGTTTTCTTGTATAATTTTCTTTACTACAACTAGACATGTATGCAATAAATTTTGGAGGTAACTTATTTGCCAATCGTACTTTAACCTTGATTAACCAACGGATGTCAGCAGGTATATTATTCCTTATGAGCAATTGCATGCGTTCGGACCGGGCTCTATAGATTGTACGAATGGCATTCTAAGGAAGTGAAGGGAATCGCTTGTGAAGCTTCGCTAGAATTTTGTTTATGTCCATACCTTCACCTCAGAATATCAGTTATTATGGGAGAACTGAAGTAACCTACTTGATTTTTACGGAGTACCGTTATCTGCCACTTCACCGGGGTAACAAACTAAAGCACACAAACAGAAAAATAAATTAAAACACACAAAGAAAATTAAAATTGTGCTCTTATTGAATTTACCTCAAACTCCAACTGGATATCGTAAACACTTTTCTCAATGTCTCTGAGTTGGCTTTCTAAACCTTCAACATAGGATACTAACTCTGGTGGTTGCAGAGCCCAAATACGATGTGTTTTACAAAATTGAATCTGCTTTTTGAGAAGAGATTTTACATGTTGAAGTGGTTTAAAAATATTCAAGAGAAACAGTTTAAGTATGGTTCTCATGAATAACCATGATAAGAAAAAAAACTTAATGGCTAAACAAACACACTTGTGCAAAAATAATTTCAATTAACAAAAATAATAAAAAGAAATAAATCAAATCAAATCAACAAAAAGAAAGAAAGAAAAACTTAATTCAAATCTGGTGGGTCACTCAAATTTATTTCGATGTCCTTTCCATATAGTTGGTACTCTAGATATGGCTTTAATCTTTGACTAGTAACTTTAAACATGACATTGTTCTTTGGGTTTTGAATTTCAATTACCCCATGTGGAAAAACAGTATGAACAATAAAGGGGCCAGACCATCGAGAGCTTAATTTACCTGGAAATAGGTGCAAGCGAAAATTGAATAAAAGTACTTTCTGACCTGGAGTGAACGTTTTTCTCGTAATTTGCTTGTTATGGAAGACTTTCATTCGTTGCATGTAAATCTTGGCATTTTCATTTGCATTATTGCGAATTTCTTCAAGTTCTGCCAGCTATAATCTTCTTTCTGAGCTGGCTTGCTGCATGTTAAAGTTGAATTTCTTGATGGCCTAATTTGCACGATGCTTGAGTTCCACAGGTAGGTAGCAAGCTTTTCCATACACTAGTCTATAGGGTGACATATTAATCAGGGTCTTGAAAATCATTCTATATGCCCATTATGCATCATCAAGTCTTAATGACTAATCTTTTTTGTCCGGCTTTATCGTCTTTTCTAATATGTGCTTTATTTCTCGATTGCAGGTCTCAATTTGGCCACTGGTTTACAGATGATATGGGGTCGCCAATTTGTGAGTGATTGAATACTTTGTCAAAAGAGCTTTGAATGCTTTGTTACAAAAGTGGGCACCACCATCACTTATTATTGCTTGAAGGAATCCAAAGCGCGAAACAATGTTGTTTTTCAAAAATCCTATCACCACCTTGTGATCATTGATTTTGTATGGAATTGCTTCTACCCATTTTGATAGGTAGTCAATAGCAACCAATATGTATTGATGGCTAAAAGAAATGGGAAAGGGTCCTATAAAGTCGATACTCCATATGTTAAAAATTTCAACCACTAAAATTGGATTTAGTGGTATCATGTTCCTTCGTGTAATGCTCCCCATTCGTTGACACCTATCACATGAAGAATAAAAAGTGTAAGCGTCTCGAAATATAATTGGCCAATAGAAACAACATTGTAAAACTTTAGTAGCTGTTTTCTTAGCACTGAAATGGTCTTCACAATCTTGTTCATGGTAGAATGAAAGGATATTCTAAATTTCACTTTCTAGGATACATCGCTTAACCATTTGATCTGCATAATACTTGAATAAATACGGGTCATCCCAAAAGAAATTCTTTATTTCTGCAAAAAAATTGGCCTTGTCTTGTTTGATCCAATACTCTAGAAGTTGACCTGTAACAAGATAATTAACTATATCAACATACCAAGGTAATACTTCCACACTCATTAATTGTTCATCTGAAAATGACTCATTCAATGTTAATGGCTTTGTAATTGTGTCAAAATAGAGATGAGAGAGATAGTCTGCCACAACATTTTCTGTGCCTTTCTTATCTTTGAATTTCAAGTCAAATTCCTTCAAAAGTAAACACTCAACAAATTAATTTAGCTTTTGCATCTTTTTTTGTGAGAAGATATTTAAGAGCAGCATAATCTGTGAATACAATTATTTTACAACCAATGAGATAAGATCGAAATTTCTCTAATGCAAACACTACAGTTAGTATTTCTTTTTCAGTAATTGAATAGTTTAACTATGCATCATTGAATGTCATACTAGCATAGTAAATAAAATAGGGAATTCGATCAACTCTTTATCCTAACATTGCTCCTACTGCATAATCAGATGCATCACATATAAGGTCAAATGGTAAGCTCTAGTTTGGGGCCTGAATGATAGGTGATGATGTCAACAATTGCTTTAATTTTTTAAAAGCCACAAGACATGAATCATTAAAGATAAAAGGTACATCCTTAGCAAGTAAATTGTATAACAGTCTAGAAACTTTACTAAAATTTGTAATGAAACGTCTATAGAAACTAGCATATCCAAGGAAATATCTTACTTCTCTAACTGTTTTGGGTGGAGGAAGATTAGAAATGAGATCCACTTTGGCTTTGTCAACCTCAATACCTTTGCTCGAAATCATGTGACCGAGAATAATATTTTATTTTACCATAAAATGACACTTCTCCCAATTTAAGACCAAGTTCTTTTCAATACATCTCTACAGAGCTAGTGTTAAATGATGTAAACATTGATCAAACGAGTCACCAAAAACAGAAAAGTCATCCATAAACTTCAAGAAATCGTTCAACCATATCAAAAAAATACTTAACATACATCGTTGAAATATAGCAGGTGCACTACATAATCCAAATGGCATTCTTGTATATGCAAAAGTGCCAAAAGGGCAAGTGAAATTGGTTTTCTCTTGATCTTTTGGTGCTATAGGAATCTGATTATATCCTGAGTAGCCATCTAAAAAGTAATAAAATTCATGACCTGTTAATCTATCAAGCATTTGGTCGATAAATGATAAAGGAAAATAGTCTTTATGTGTGATAGAATTAAACTTTTTATAATCAATGCAAACACGCTATTCTGTAATTACTCTAGTGTGTATCAATTCATTATCAACATTCGTAACTACTGTGACTTCTGAATTTTTGGGAACAACTTATATAGGACTGACCCATGAACTATCAGAAATGGGGTAAATGATACTTGCATCTAATAACTTAAGAACTTCAGTTCTAACAACTTTTTTCATGATAGAATTTAACTGACATTGTATTTCCCTAGTAGATTTAGCATTTTCATCAAGGTGAATGTAATACATGCAGTCTACTAGGTTTATACCTTTAATGTCTGCTATGGTCCATCCTAATGCTCCTTTGTGCACTTTTAAAACATCCAATAACTTACCTTTTTGTTCGTCATTTAGGGATGATGAAATGATTACCGGCAGAGTACTTTCTTCTCTTAAAAATGCATATTCCAGAATGTTGACAATGGCTTGAGCTTGAGTTTCGTCCTAGAATAATGAGGATGTGCTTCCTTGAATCATGTATTGGTTGAGTGTCAATTACAATGAAATCAACAAGAAAATAAAACTTGTCTACCTAGATAAGCACGTCCTCCACAATACTACGAGGTATTTTTGTGGACCGATCTGCAAATTGTAACACTACTGGAGTTGGGTGTAATTTTTCAAATCTAAGTTTTACAACCACTGAATAAGGTAACAGATTTACACTAGCTCCTGAATCTAATAAAGCATTCTCAATTGTGCGGTTCCCTATACTACATGAGATCGTGGGGTAGCCTGAGTCTTTGTATTTTAAAGTAATTTTATGTTGAAGTATAGAACTAAGATTTTCTGTTAAAATTGTCTTTAAGAAACATGGTATAAGATGGAACTTGTTTAATAGTATCAAGTAAAGGGATGTTAATACTTACCTGTTTGAAGATTTCAAGAATCTCACATGTGAATTTTCTCTTTTTTTCTTTAGCTAAACTCTATAGAAATGGAGCTTTAGGAATATATTCTCATGGGTTGATTTCTTCTTTCTCTTCCGATGGTGAGTCTTCAACATTCACATGTACAATTTGATTTTCTTTAGTCATCAGCATCTCTATTTTGTTGTCGACTTCTTTTTTTTTTTGCAAGGTCATGACAGTTTTGACCTCTCCATACTATTGTAGTGAACTGGTACTTACTTCATGTACTCCGTTAGGATTAGGCACTAGTTGACTTAAAAACTTGCCTTTCTCAACAATCATTGCCAAGGTCTGAATTGAAGAAGCAAGCTATCCCACCATCTTCTCAAGGTCTGAAATTGATTGGGCTTGTGAGTTGAAGCCTGCTCTCAACTCATTTCGTAGTCCATCAATGGTGCGATTCTGTTGCTCAATCGTAGAGTTAGTAACATTCTTGAAATTATGGAATGCATCATCTAATGGTCTGGGTTGAGAGTAGTTCTGGTTATGATTGTATAGTCTAAATGGTGGTTGAAAGGCTTGAGGAACTTGAGAAATTTATTATATTAGTAAAGCTGGAGTTGCTGGTCCATTCTGTTAGAATCCTTGAGACCATGAAAAATTGGGTTAGTCTCTCCATCCAGGTAGAGGTGGGCAAATTGGATTTCAGTTCGGGTTTCAGTTTGGGTTTCAACCCATTTGGATTGGAGAATTGAACCTAATCGGGTTGAAAATGCCAACCCGAACCAAACCGAACCGAATTTAATTCGGTTCGGTTTGGGTTGGTAATTCGAATCGGATTGGGTTGATAATTCGGGTTAAATTTTTTGTTCGAGTTAATTTAGGTTAGCTCGGATTAGAATAATTTGGGTTAAGTTCGGGTTGAGAGAGTTGAAGAATAAAATATTGTTTCGTAGCTAAGAAAGCAGTGAGAAAATTGAAGGAAAATAAGAACTAGATCTGAGAATTCTCTAGAACATCATTTTTTTCATCAACAACCAAATGATATGTACAAGAGCTTCCTCTATATACAAAGCTGAAGCTCAGATCAATTATTGTAACCAATTATAGCTAATTAACTACTATTTTAACTAATCACAATAGCTTACAACAATCAATTAATTAAAAAGATACAATTTAATTAATAGCAACAGGCTGTCAAAAACTTCAAATTCAATTTAGCTTGTTGCCATCAGCTGCTAGCAAGTCAGTAAGTTACAGGCTTACAGCGTCGGCAAGGCAAGACAAACCTTAATCTCAGAGGTCAGAGCAGCTACAACGTCGGCAGATCGAGACTATGCTGGGCTGAGTGGGACGCAAGTGGGCTACGGTGAAGGGCCATTGCTGGCGAGGCATGCTGGCTGACGGCGAGTGGGTTGCGGTAAACGGCTACTGTCTGTTGGAACTAGATGGGGCTGCTGGCTGTTGCTGTCGTCATAGGCCACGAAACGTAAAAAATGAGAACTGAGATATGAAAAGAGGGAGCAAGGAGGGGGAAGAAGTGATATGGTAAGACCGAGAGATTCTGTTGAAGCTGAACAGGGCTGCCGGCTGCTGCTGTCGTTGTCGGCCACGAAACTCAGAAAGTGAGAACTGAGATCTGAGAAGATGGAGCAAGGAGGGGGAGGGAGTGAGACGGTGAGAGACTGAGAGTGAGACTTGTTTAGGGATTTTTTTGGTTTAATGTATAATTGTATATATATTTTTAATTTAAAAGCTAAATTTAAAAAAAATTCAACCCGAATAGGTTGAAAATTCAGTTCGGCTTCAACTCGAACCAAATTGGGATATGGGTTGTAATTTGATGGTTTTCTTATTACACTTATGGCATTAGCTTGATCTGGATATGAGTCATGGTCATGTGGCTCTATTGATTTAACAGTCGACAACAATGCTATTTGTCGAGAGAAACCTTTAATTATCGCTTTGACTTCTTTAATTTCTAAACTTGACTCCCCAATGTGAACCTCATTTACTCCTTTAATTCTTCTAGTATTCCTAAGTGATCGACTTCGTTGTTGGGAATTATCCACTTGTCGCTGGAAGAATTCTCAAATCTCTGGTGCACTTTTTGACATTAGCTCTCCTCCACTTGTTGCCATTAGCCAGCACATTCGGCAATAATCCCTCTAAAAAATATTGGCATTGGTGTCATGTCTCGTATCCATGATGTGGACACTTCAATAGTAGCCCATTAAATCGTTCCCATGTTTCGAAAAACTGTTCATCTTCTCTCTGGGTAAACTCTGAAATTTCCCTGCAAATAGCATTGGTTTTATGCACTGGAAAATATTTATTCAAAAATTTCGTTACCATTTGTTATCATGATGTAATGCTATTGGCAGGCAATGAATTAAGCCATGAACGAGCTCTATCCTTTAAAGAAAATGGGAATTGTCTAAGCTTAACATCATCATCTGAAAAATTTCATATCTAGATGTTTGACAAACAACATGAAAATCATTCAAATAATTATATGGGTCCTCATTTTCCAGGCCATAAAATATTGGGAGACAATTTAGCACACTACGTTTTAGTTCAAAACTCCTAATAGCTACATTTGGGTATCTTATACATGATGTGCTCAAATTAGCTAAGAGACTAAAGTAGTTCTTAAATGGTCTCTCTTGTGGTGCTTGTTGTTGCAAATTCATTTTATTTTTAACGTGTTTGCGTGTGCGAAGTGTTTTTCCTAGTTCAAGGTCTATAAATTCAATATTAGGTAATAATGACCTACGACCATGCATGCAAGAAACACAAAAATAAATGGGAACAAAACAAATAAAAATAAAGAAGAAGGAGAAATAACGTTACTAACCTTATCACGTTGTTAAAATTTTTCTATAAAAATACAAGAAAATAAAAACATGAAATAAATTAACTAATAATAAATTAATAAGATAAACAAAAAAATTTACAAAGAAAAATAAATTGAAAATTAAATTAAAGAATTTTAAAGAAGAGAAAAAGAAAAGAAATACTAATCTTTAAATGTAGATTCACTTTTTTTTAAAGAAAAAATATAAGAAAACAATTAAATGAAATTATTCACAAAAATTAATTCTACAAATTAAAACAACTTACCTTCCCAGCCAAAAACCTGTTGTGCAAATTTTATTGAACTCGCAAGTGCACGAATCTTTTATAGAATATATTAATAATGACGAGTGTCGATCCTACAAAGAGATGGATCTTAATTATATGTAGAATTAATTTTGTATGAGGGTGGTTGGATTTGTTGCGAAAATTACTTACATTATCCTAAAATTGGAATTTAAATGGCGAGAAGAAATTGAATAGTAATCTATTGAAATGACATACTTGGGTATCTGAATCCGTATCAACATGGACCATGGGCTAAATATTCCTTATTAATATCAATTAAATCATGATGAGGGAATCCACACCTCATGAACGACATTCTAATCAATATTGTGCTAAGGGCTTATCATACCAAATAATAATAACCTTGTACTATAGAGCTGGTGAAACCAAGGCAGTATCTAAACAAGATTATTATTATTTATCGACGAGAAGTCAAAACATTAACAAAAACTAGAGGGGAAGAGAAAATAAATTTACCAAGTAAAGCCCATGACACATGTTGAGACTCCATCTTTAACTTAAGCTTGAAAGAAAATTAGCTACTCATAATTGAACAAGGGGTAAAATGGAAATTTATTAAAATACGTAGAAAATACAAGATGGAGAAAGAATTACAGAAAATAGAGTCCAAAAATAGATTCAGAGATGTCAAATTAAGGGGGAGGCCCCTTTTTTATAGATACATTGAGTAAATCGTGGTCATTGGATTAAAAATAGTTTGGACGCTCAGGATTGCCCCACGTCATCAGTCAATAATATGCGGTTTGACCACGTGGGTGAACAGTAACATGGTTTGACCCGGGTTGAATAGTGACGAAGTTTGGTTAAAAATAATCATATGTAATGCATGTACCGTACGCGAGATTTTTAGTCCACTAATACACTGTTACGTCATCAATCAACAGTGCATAAGAATTTTAGTCTAGCAGATCGTGACTCCTCATTAGTCAATGCCACATCATCGGTCAATGTCACGTCATCGATCTGTCTATATGAACAGTGTCATAAACAGTAAACGTAGACAATACCGTACATGTGAACAGTGTCATTTTTCCTTTTATGCTCCTTCTAAGATTTTCGACCGTCCTGAGTTCAAAAGTGATATTCGTTTTGCCGTATGATCTCTCATTCATTGTGAAATAATTATGATGCCCCTAAAATACATAAAATACTTAATTAAAATAAAACACACATAATTAAATTACAAGAAGCTTAAATATATAAAAGTAATGATTGTTAGTAAGGCTTGAAATGTAAAATGTCGATTTTCTCCTTTATAAATATGCATTTTCTAACACTCAACAGCAATCTTGGGGGAGTCAAAATATGGAGTTGAGGTGTAATGCACATATATTAAACCTTATTGTTGCAGAGGGGTTAAAAGAGTATCATGAGTCCATTACTAAAATTCGCAATGTTGTAAGATTTGTTAAACCCTCACCCTTTAGGCGACAAAATTTTAAGGCATATGATGAGTGAGAGAAAATTTCTTTAAATAAGTTGTTGTGTCTAGATGTTGTAATTAGATGGAATTTTACTTATTTCATGTTAGAGGCTGCAGAAAAATATCAAAAAGTATTTGATCAATTAGAGCTTCATGATGCATAATATGTTCGCGAGTTTTGTTTGAGCGAACCAAAAATGTGTCCTTCTTCAATTGATTGGAAATATTCTTGTTACTTCATTAAATTTTGAAGGTTTTTTTATGATGCTACTTCGACACTTTCTAGTTCTTTGTATGTGACATCCAATACTTTTTTACGTCAATTATGTTTGATTTGTACACAATTGCAAGCTTGGAGGGATATTAAGGATTTATTTTTAAAGGTAATGGCTGAAAATATGAAAAAGAAGTATGATAAGTATAACGGAAATTATGAATCAATCAACCCTTATCTGTTTGTTTTTATGTTGCTTGATCCTCGGCATAAAGAACGTTTTTTGAGATTTTGTTTTGTAGTATTGTTTGGTGAATTTAAAGCTAACGAGTTAGTTGTCAAAGTGTGGAATAATTTAAGTAGTTTGTATGATGAATATAGATTGCTTTATTGTGATGATGTGGAAGTAATGGAAGTTGTAAATGATAAAAAGGAGTTAGAGGTTGATAATGAGATTGATGCTAGGCTAATGTTTGATTCAGGTTATATAAAGATTTTAAAAGACAATATTTCTATAAAGTGTAAAACAGAAGTAGATCTTTACATGACAGAATTATATGAGAACCCAGAAAATGAAAGTTTTGAAATATTAGATTGGTGGAAGATTAATTCTTCCAAATGTCCAATTTTGTCTTATTATGCTCGAGATATATTGGTCATACCTGTCTCCACTGTGGTATCTGAGTCAGCATTTAGCATTGGTGGTCGTGTTCTTAATCCACATGGTTGGTCAATATCTACAAGGATAGTAGAGGCACTGATTTGCACATAAAATTGGTAACACTCAACTCCTATAAACCTTGATGAAGCAATAGATGAGATTGAATATTTCAAGACAGGTAAAATATAACAACTTAACTTTAATTGTGTATGTTGATTATTATTTGACTTTATATTATTATTCTATTTTTTTAAATTCAAATTTTTCTTTTATGTTACACGTACAGAGATTTTGGGAGCTGATAAGAATATATTTGATAAAGCTTCACAATATTTGATGAGATGGTGTAAGGGTAAATATTTATAATATTTTTTATTAAATAAAAGTTTTTATTTGTTATTTATTTGAATTATATGTATTTTGTTCATATTAAAGTATGAAATACATTTTTCTTTAAATGTATTATTGTAACTTTATTTGAACAATTAATTTTGATGTGTTATATTTTGAAACTTTAAATGTATTATTCTATCTTTATTTGAATAAATAATTGCGAGGTGTGTTGTATTTTGAAATTTCTAATGTATTATTTTATTATTTTAGCTTTATTTAAATAATTAATTAATTTAAATCTTATTCAGTTTTGAATTTGATTAGGAGTAAAATTATTTTTTACATTGGATTTTTTATTTTATTAGTTCGTGGATCGGACAAAATAAAAAATTTATAATACACAGACCAATCTGTAAAATGATGAATCGGATATGAATTAAGTCAAAACCGCAGATATATGGATTGGATTTGGATTGGATTTAACCAATTTGTGGATTAGATTGGATTAAAAATTTATAATCCGTAAAATTGTAGATTAGATATGGATTGATGTCTAATCCGCAAAATTCGATTCACGAACACCCCTAGCAGGTGGTCAGTGTTTCTTCCTGGGAAAAAAAATCAGCCAATATGGGCAAGTGGTAAAATCATTCAATAGTGGGTTTATTACTAAAGAGTATTTTCAAAACAATTATCATCTGCGTAATAAATGTCAAACTAAGTGTCATTTGAGAGAAATTAACCTTGTTTCAAATTTATATGGTTTAATCAACAATGAGTTTCAAAAAATAAGTATTATTTTTTAATATTATATATTTTATTTTAAAATAATAAAATTTTGATAGTATTTATTTTATTTAAACATTAGTTTTCAATATCATTTTATTAATTATTATTTAATTAAAACTAAATTATTAAATAAAAAGCCAAAACACATAAACTCATAAGTATAAATAATAAACAAAGTACGAGAGCAAATGAAATTTAACATCATGAAAGATCTCATAATTTTTTGGCTATATTGTTTTTTTCCTCTTATATCTTATTAAGCTCTTGTCATTAAATTCCTTTGTACGGAAGCAGGAAAAGGAATCCAAGCGAATCCCACCAAACAAAATTGAAGAAGTTGGACGTGATACTTTTCTCTGGCTACTTGCTTCCATTGTTTTCCAATTGCTCTTTTATTTTGATTGATTTGCTTTTAATAAGGCACAAGGAGAATGAGAAAGCTTACATGTTTTTGAAAGCCCAAGAAAAATTAAAAGAGTATGTTACCGTGTCCTTTCTTTTATATGTTTATGGGGTTAATATATTTGAGATTGTTGAAACAAAATCAATCACCAAGATCAACTTGGAACCCCCAAGACCCACTCTATGAAACATGATCTTGATATGAAAATAACACTAAACTGAGCTTTAACAAGAATTATGTTTAGTCACTTGAAATCAACCACACAATCAAAGAAAAACATATCACACACTTGCACCAAGAGTTACAGTGGTTCGGCCAATTTCTTACCTACATCCACTGTGAAAAGATAAACAAGTTTTTATTGATTTCCAGAGAATAAATTAAAAATATGAAGAGTACATGCAACTCAACCAATACCTTTAGTAACAGACTCCATGACCTTTTATACTCCTCTTAGAACAATCTGAAAGTACCCCAAGAAGTCAACTCACGCTCCTAGGTTTCCAGCCAAGAAGATCTCCAATTGCCTCCCGCGTGATCTAATCGAAAAAAACCACTTCTTGAATTTGCTCTGGGACACTTGTCAATTGTTCATGCAATCTGCTAACTGAAACGCACATGTGGCTGCCGTTTGAATTAGTGGAACATGTGATGCATCATGTGTATTACTAACGTAACCAGCCGACATAGTGTTTGTATCATTCAGTTGCTCTGAACTCCAATGCTCGACATGTCGTTATTCTTCCTGACAAACAAACGACGTGTTATACATATCCCTAAGTTCAGATTTGAGCTTCATAACTCCAACATTCTCCACCTTAAACTCAAATCAGTTACTCTTAAGCTTCTGCCTTCCACTCCATTCCTACAGTTTTATAGTCTGCAGATTCCAGTTGAGTTCATGCAGACCTGGTACAGCCTTTATCAACATATCAGCAATGTTTTCATCAGTGTGTATCTTCAACAGCTTCACCATACCTCTAGACACCTCCAGCCTAACAAAGTGCAGTTTAATGTCAATGTGCTTTGTCTTTTCGTGATGCATTTGGTTCTTACTTAAGCAAATTGCACTTTGACTATCACAATGAACAGCCACCTGCTTTTGTTCATATCCCAATTCTATAACCATTCTTTTAAGCCATATTGCCTCTTTAAAGGCTTTTGCAGCTGCAGTATACTCTGCTTCTGTTATTGACAGAGCAACAACACTTTACAGTGAAGCTTTTCAGTTTATGGTACAGCTAGTGAGTGTGAATAGATAGTCTGTCAGAGACCTTCTTTTATCTAGATCCCTTACATAGTCAACATCCATGTAGCCTTCAACATCAACTTATGTACCTCTTTTAGTTCTATAGATGAGGCCATAATTAGCAGTCCCATTGAGATATTTTAAGATCCATTTTATAGCTCTCCAGTGCTCCTTTCTAGGATTAGCCATATACCTGGAAACTACACTTACTGCATGGGAGATATCTGGCCTTGTGAGGACCATGGCATACATTAGACACCCCACAGCACTTGAATATGGAATTGTGCTCATCTCAGCTTTGTCATCTTCAGTCATTGGACATTAGTTACAAGACAACCTGAAATTAGCTGACAGTGGAGTTTGAACTGGTTTTGAGTCCATCATTTCAAATCTCTCAAGTACTTTCTTGATATAACAGTGTTGTGACAACTTTAGTATCCCTTTCTTACTATCTCTTAGCAACTCTACTCGAAGAATCTTCTTGGCAGCTTCAAGATCCTTCATCTCAAATGCATTATTTAACTGCTTCTTTAGCTCATCTATCTGATCTATATGTTTACATGCTATAAGCATGTCATCAACATATAGCAACAGATAGATCTTACTGCCATCTCTCAAATCTTTATGGTATATACAGCAATCATAAGAGCACCTTTGAAAACTGTTCTCAGTCATGAATTTATCAAATCTCAAGTACCATTGTCTCGGGGATTGCTTTAATCCATATAGAGACTTTTTCAAAAGACACAAATAATCATCTTTATCTGGATCCTCATAACCTTTTGGTTGTGCCACTACAATAATTTCTTCCAATTCACTATGAAGGAATACAATCTTGACATCTATCTATTCCAGATGCATATCATTCATTGCAACAAGTGCTAATAGGATCCTTAAGTAAAAGTGTCTTAGCACTAGGGAAAAAACTCATTGAAATCAATCTCCTCCTTTTGTGAAAAGCCTTTGGCAACCAACTTGGCTTTGAATCTAAGTGGTTTAACTCCTAGTATACCTTCTTTGATCTTATAGATCCACTTGCAGCCAACTATTTTCTTCTTTACTGGTGTTGGAATCAAATCCCATGTGTGGTTCTTGATCAATGATCTCATTTCTCCATCCATAGCTGCAATCCACTTCTTTCAGTCCTTACTATTGATAGCTTCAGTGCAAGTTTTTTGTTCATCCTCTTCTATTGATTGTGCTGCTAATAGTGTAAATGCAATCAAGTCTACATATGCATACTTCTTAAGTGGCTTTAATTCTTTTTTCTTTTTATCTCTCACCAACTGATAATCTCTGAGGTTATCATCACCTTCTAATTCTTCTTCTTGTCCAAAAAAATCTCTTTCAGGTGCATTCTCAGGCCTTGTTTTTGTATCAGCTTCTATGCTGAAGCTTGGAAGCTCCACCTCAATGGAAGTCCTATTGTCACACCCTGAATCTCTTTCAATGGTTTGCTTCACAATAGTTGAGTTTCAAAACATTTCATGTTCATTAAACACTACATCCCTACTGATTATTACCCTTGGTGGCTTCATATCTGTACACCACAGCTTGTATCCATTCACACAAGTAGGATATCCTAAGAACACATATTTAAAGGCCTTAAGCTCTAACTTCCCTTGTTTGACATGAGCATAGGCTAGGCAGCCAAATATTCTCAAATGAGATTAGTCTGCTGGTTTGCCAGACCAGAGCTCATATGGTGTTCTGAAATTAATTCTAGAAGATGGGCTCCTATTTACTATGTAGCAATCAGTAACTAGAACTTCAGTCCACAGACTCATGGGTAGCTTAGAGTAGATCAGCATATACCTAACTTTATCTATTAGGGTCATGTTCATTCTTTCAGCTAATCCATTTTGTCGTGGTGTGTGTCTTATAGTTTTGTGTCTAACTATGCCATGTTTTGTACAGAAATCATCAAAGTCCTTATTACAGAACTCTGAACTATTATCTGTCCTCAGTCTTCTTACTTTTCTATTTGTTTTTGTTTTAACTAATGTTTTCCCATTCTTAAACTGATCAAACACTTTATCTTTACTCTTCAAACCAAACACTCAAACCATTCTTGAGAAATAATCAATAAGAGATAAAAAGTACCTAGCACCACCTAGAGAAGTTATCTATGCAGACCCCCATAAATCAGCATGAATATAGTCTAGAGTTTCCTTTGAGTTATGAATACCAGTACTAAATTTCACTATTGAAAATTTTCCTATAATACAATCTTCACAGAACTTCAAAGACTTTATCTTATTTACTCTTAAGACCCATTTTGATAGTTCTTTTAAGCCACTTTCACTCATGTAGCCTAACCTTATATGCCACAACATGGTTTTGTTTAGGTTCTGGTTTGACACAGCAACATCCCATGTGACACCTGAGCCCTGTAGCACATACAGGGCATTGATCATGTTTCCTTTAATCACAACTATTGACCCTTTCATGACCTTTAAAGTGCATGACTCAAGTTTAACTAGGTACTATATTTTATCCAACATTCCTAGAGAGATAAGATTTCTTTTGAGATTAGGCACATGTCTGACATCTTTTAGTTCCCTAATTATGCCATCAAACATTTTCAACCTAATTAAACCTCTGCCAACCACTCTACAGCTTGAATTGTTATCGATTACCACTATTCCACCATCACAAGTTTCATAGTTTGTGAATAAATTTTTATTAGGGCACACATGTGGAAGGAACAACCAGAATCTAAAACCCAATTACCTTTTGTTTGAGCATCAGTTGCTATTAGAACTCCAGCTAAGTCATAGCCATCAGATTCTTCAAATTCTGATACAATAGCAGTATCTCCACTCTTCTCCTTTGCATTGTTTTTCTTGTTTTTCATCTCAGGGAAATCTTTCTTGAAATGACCTTCCTTATGGCAGTGGAAGCATTTCAAGTTCTTTGGCCTAGATTTTGATCTTTTCTTTTTATTCTTGCTAGTTTCTCTCTTTTCAATTCTTCCCTTTGCTGTCAGACTTTCTCCATCACTAGTTTCTTTCTCTATTGCAACCTTGGAACTCAGAGCTTCATTTACATCTCCTATAGCGAGAGTCTGTCTCCCATACATTAATGCATCCACAAGATTCTCATAGGAACTCGGTAAAGAGCATAGCAAGATCATGGCTTTGTCTTCATCATCAATTTTCACATTGATGTCTTCAAGATCCAAGATGATCTTGTTAAAAGCATCAATGTAATCAATGATTAATTATCATTCTTCTATCTGCAAAGTGTAAAGCTTCTTCTTGGTGGCTAGTTTTTTAGCCATTAACTTCTTTGTGTATAAGTATTCAAGGTTCTTCCATAGTCTTGCTGCTGTTTTTTCTCCACCAACTTCTCTAAGTACATCATCCCCAAGACTTAGAATTATTGCACTGTGTGCCCTATTAAGCACCTCAGATAATTCTTCTTCAGTCAATTTCATTGGCTTCTTGGATGATGACTCATCATCAAGTGCAATATCCAACCTTTGATGCACCAGTAAAGCTCTCATCTTGAGCCTCCATAGGTGAAAATAATTTTCGCCTATAAACTTCTCCACTTCGAGTTTAGTGGATGCCATGACAAACACCAAGCGACCAGATATAGGCTCTAATACCAATTTGTTGAAACTAAATCAATCACCAAGATCAACTTGGAACCTCCAAGACCCACTCTATGAAACTCGATCTTGATATGAAAATAACACTAAACTGAGCTTTAATAAGAATTATGTTTAGTCACTTGAAATCAACCACACAATCAAAGAAAAACATATCACACACTTGCACCAAGGGTTACAGTGGTTCGGCCAATTTCTTGCCTACACCCATTGTGAAAAGATAAACAAGTTTTTATTGATTTCCAAAGAATAAGTTAAAAATATGAAGAGTACATGCAACTCAACCAATACCCTTAGTAACAGACCCCATGACCTTTTATACTCCTCTTAGAACAATCTGGATGTACCACAAGAAGTCAGCTCACGCTCCTGGATTTCCAGCCAAGAAGACCTCCAACTGCCTCCCGCGTGATCTAATCGAAAAAAACCACTTCTTGAATTTGCTCTGGGACACTTGTCAATTGTTCACGCAATCTGCTAACTGAAACGCAGATGTGGCTACCGTTTAAATTAGTGGAACATGTGACGCATCACATGTACTACTAACACAACCAGTTGACATAGTGTTTGTATAATTCAGCTGTTTTGAACTCCAATGCTCGACATGTCGTTATTCTTCCAGACAAACAAATGACGTGTCATACGTATCCCTAAGTTCATATTTGAGCTTCATAACTTTAACAGAGATTTTATTTTTACAGTAAAAACAAAGCTTAGAATTATTGAGAAATACCTTAGACTTCAAAATTTCAGGAAATACAAGATTTCAGTTGCTCTTTATGTTATTCCGGAGGCATCTAAAGATATGGGTAAGCTTTGTACTACATAATTGATGCTAACTTTTGACATTATTTTAGTTTATTTATCAGGCAACTCGTCTTGTAGGCTATAACCTAGCCGTGAAAAGAGAATAAATGCCATACAATTTTCCAAAGAAGGTTTAGAAGATCCACAAAGTGACCGAGCTCCAAAGAAAAGGCATGGAAGTGATGCTTACGGTGAACCTGATCCTGAGTTGGTCAAAATCCAAAGACAACATATTGATGAAAACAAACCAATACTACAACCGGAGATTGGTAATAAAGAAGTAGATGGTACATCTGTTTCATTAACCTCTTTTCAAACGCCGCTTTCCAATGATGCACTTGGTTCAAACCGTGAAACTGTTGCCGCCCTACCACCTGAAAAAGTTCCAAACAATAGGGTGTCTCTGTGTGTATTGGGCCTCTTAGATCAACAATTACGTATAATGTATGTGTTTGTATGCTATCATAAAAACCCACTTTAGTGTCTGAATATGGGAAAGAAATAGAAAGTACATAAATAGTTTTTGTATATTCAGTAATGTTTTTTTTCTTCATATTTTCTGATTATTTTGAGAAATTTGTTTCCAAATATTATCCCTCTAACTTGGACACCCGAATATTTTGGGTTGAGATAAATAATATATGTCTGTTGTGCCTTCCTCCACATATTGCGTTAGTGAAAATATGTGCTTTCCTCCACATATTGCGTTAGTGAAAATATATATCTTCTAAAGCATAGAATATCCCCATAGCTTTATTTCTCATCTAAACAATACATGGATCTTTCGAAACCTAGGTAAGGGAAAACTTAAGAGAATGGGAATTGCTTTATTTAATTATTCACTATTATAAAAGGCCATAGTAGAAAAGGTTTATAATTGGATTTATTGAATTCCATCAAAATCAAACTTTGAATTTATTTGCCCAAGTGACATGCATTGCTACACCTACTTCACAGCATGTTACAATGTTTATTTATTTTATCATATACTCTGTTAGAAATATTTTCTTTCTCTATTGTGCATCACTTTATTCTTACGTAATACTAAATAAAGCACACTATGAGACAATAACTACGTAAATAATAATAAGGGAAATTATTCACCGTCCACTCTTTTTTTTTAACTTTTTCAAAAATACATAATTTTTTTTGTTGGAATCCACCTGAAGTTACATTTCTTTTCACTCATCCACTTTCGTTTGGAGACCGTTAAGAAAACTAACAGAATAGTGTACAAATGACTTTTTTACACTCAAATATAAAAGATAAATTATCCACCGACCACTTTTTTTTTATATTTTTTCAAAAATACACAATTCTTAATTTTTTTTTTGCTCAACTCCATTTAAAGTTATATTGTTTTGCACTTGTCTACCACTGTGTAGTTGTGAAATGACAAATTTACCCTTATGATGTCAGTAAAGTTCTAACGATGTTATAAGGAGAGTGGACCAATGAAAAAAAGTATTAATTTTAGGTGGAGCACTGCAAAAAAAAAATTGTATGTTTTTGAAAAACAGTAAAAAAACAGGTGGCCGGTGGATAATTTTCGTAATAATAATAATAATAATAATAATAATAATGACCCTCAATTGTGAAATCTTAAAGTCCTAAATCGTTAACCAAATTTTTAACTCTTTATATTTTTTAAATAAAAGAGGCCATTTCATTCTAGTATGTGCTACTTTAAACTCTAGTTTCAAAACTAAAATCACTGTATCATATCAATAGATTTATTACCTTATAAGTTTAATTTTGAAAGTAAGTTGGTTCAATTTCTCTTGATTTTTTAGTAAACACTTAACAGTACACAATTATGGATGTTACTGGACATGATGCTAGTTAATTATTTAAAGGTCGGAATTTGGAATTCGAAAAAGAGATGCGGGAAGCTAGGAATAAAATCTAGATGCTCATTGTCGAAGTTTTCTTAATTTTAAGATAGTTAGTGTAATAGCTTTCTTTATCGAACACTAGAGAATGAATGAAATTTTCATGTTATAATAGATTTATATTTTATTTTAATAAATTTCATCTCAAGTTTCATATTATTTTCTTTATTTAATTTTAAATTTTGATTTGGCCTTAAACCCGATCAACCTAGTCCGACGATTTAAGGTTTGAGTTGGATTGAGTTAACAATGTTTATTTAATTGAGTTGGGCTGGGTTGATTTTATTTCAACTCATTCAATAATAGGTTGGGTTATGATATAACTCAAAAATATTGATTACTCTCAAATATAAGAGTGTCTAATTATATTATAACTCGCTTTAGTCCGGTTGAACCACAAGAAATTTAAAAATATAGTAATCAACTATTAAATAAAGATAATTTGTAGAAAACAAAATTATACATTTAAAAAGCGCTAAAGTTATGAGATCAGCTTTTAGTATTCAAATTATAGCCATAATGCCCTCTCATATTATATTTTATATTTATTTAATGGATCCAACTATGTTACAACAGTTGTACCATACCACATTTTTTTGTCTATATTAAATAAATCTATTGGATGCTTCTTTATTTAATCTAACAGCTGAATTTAATTATTAGATAAATTGAACTAGGACTGTTAATCTTTTGAGTGGGTTGCAATTAATTGATTTCATCTTTTCATTTTGGTCTTTATCGTTTTTATTATACAACAACTATTAAACTTTTGAGCGGTCGAAATTAATTATTGATTTCTCCTCTTTCATCTTACATAACACACTTTGACTTCCATCATCATCATATCAATCAACAATAGCAAAATTCAATTAGACTTTTTTAACATATTTTGCCATTAATTAATTTTTATTTTATACTTTTTTTTTTACCATGTTTAATACCAAAACCATATCTCTGAACCTTCTTTAGCAAGGATAGCAAATGAAACTTTTTTTTTTAGGTTTTAACTTTTTCTTCCGTGAATTTTGTCAAACAAGGGGCAGCATGAAGTATACGTAAGTAGTTTCAATGCAAATGAAAGTTACCAAATAAAAATTAATCATGAAATCCATGCAAAAGTTGCATAAATGAAATGGATCATTACATTAAAGAATTAGATAGGAAAAAAATAAAGAACATAAAGATGTAAGGAAGAGGTTTTAGGGCAATACCATTAACAACCAAATGATTCCAGGAAAAAGAAGAAAGATGATGTACAGGAGACATTGAAGGAGTTAATGAAAAGCAAAATGAAAAAGAAAAGAAAAGAAATTAAAAAGAAACTATATGCTGAACCAAGATATATGTCATTCGACCCAACCTCAGACTCTTTATTCCCGACCTATTTAACTCTCTAGCCGTAGTTATTTAATTGCTATCCCGAGATTGAAGAGTTCGAATTTCTCGTGGGATTACACAAAACAAAGATATGAACTAGGTGAATAGAAATGGAAAAGAGATAGTTTCCAATTCATCAAAATTAGAAGCTTCCATATGTTCCACTAAAGTAGATTGGCATTGCCCCTATAATGAAAGTAGATCTTGGTCCATGGAGTCTCAAAAAGGTAGTAACTCCAACCTGTCTAATGTTTGTTTGCCCAAATACAATATACAAATTGGCCCTACACTATGAGCAAGCTGCGAAAAACGATTCCTTTTTTCCGGTTATGCAACAACTTGCGTAAAATGTGGTTCTACCAAAATCTATGATTTTTTTTAGTTTTCGCCATTTGTTATTGGTCGAGCCACTAGAATTCTAATTTTACCTTTTAACAACTTACTTCACCGATATGCTTGAAAATATGCGATGGAAAACACGTTGGATTATTTGACTTTTAATTGAATAGTTAGTTGGGATAAGGACAAAAATTGTGGTAGCATACGGGCCTTATTTAATTGTTATATGACTTAATTACTAATTATTCACGTATGGATAAATATGGGGATAAAGCTCATAATGTAACATAATTATATTGATGTGTCAATATTATGTCTAAAGACCATATGAATCTTAAGTGGATGTAGATCTACTAATAAAAATGAAATGAAAATAACTATTGTCAAATATGACTTGCAAATATATATTAAAATAATAAAATATAAAGTTGAGAACTTATTACTTCCAAAATTTAAATCTTTGATCTTCATCTTTT
This sequence comes from Citrus glauca, assembly GCA_029633175.1. Classification (NCBI taxonomy): domain Eukaryota; kingdom Viridiplantae; phylum Streptophyta; class Magnoliopsida; order Sapindales; family Rutaceae; genus Citrus; species Citrus glauca. Next base: position 18,062,941 of record JAQOOD010000004.1, read on the forward strand.
ACTTTAACTTAGAAAACTAGCCACTCATAGCTAGAGTGGGAAAAATCAAGTTTGGATTAGATTCGGATCAACTCGATTAAGTTTCGGGTTAATTGGGTTGGGGAAAAGGTCATCCAAACTCAACCCGAATTTTCAATCCACTAGAATTCCAATTTTACCTTTTAACAACTTACTTCACCAATATGTTTAAAAATATGCGATGAAAAACACGTTGGATTATTTGACTTTTAATTGAACAATTAGTTGGGATAAGGACAAAAATTGTGGTAGCATACGGGCCTTATTTAATTGTTATATGACTTAATTACTAATTATTCACGTATGGATAAATATGGGGATAAAGCTCATAATGTAACATAATTATATTGATGTGTCAATATTATGTCTAAAGACCATATGAATCTTAAGTGGATGTAGATCTACTAATAAAAATAAAATGAAAATAAATATTGTCAAATATGACTTGCAAATATATAATAAAATAATAAAATATAAAGTTGAGAACTTATTACTTCCAAAATTTAAATCTTTGATCTTCATCTTTTACTTTAACTTAGAAAACTAGCCACTCATAGCTAGAGTGGGAAAAATCAAGTTTGGATTAGATTCGGATCAACTCGATCAAGTTTCGGGTTAATTGGGTTGGGGAAAAGGTCATTCAAACTCAACCCGAATTTTCAATCCAATCTGATCCGATTCAAAATATATTCAGATTGGATTGAATCAAAAATTCAGATTGAGTTCGAATTGGATTTGGGTTAAAAAGTATTTGGTTTATATCAATATTCATTATATCTTTCTATTGGCTTATTAATTTCGAAATCTTTTTTTTCACCTAAGCAATCAAGTAAAACAATAAACCTCATTATATAATATCGTTTCAAACTTTAAAAATTAATTATTTAAAACAATGTAGTCAAATACTATAGAAAACTTGGTGATGGTGGTTGCCGAGGCGAAGCAAGTTGCAACGATTACAGTAACCGATGGAGCAAGCGGTAGCAAGCAGCCGCAATTCAAGTGCAGCAGATCGTGATAACGCATTGTGGTAGCAGCAATGGCATGAGCACTGTTGTGTCAATGACTGCCGGTTGCTGCTTCGCGCACTTTCATCTTTGATGTATTGGCTGCTGTTGTCTGGCATCTCATTATCTCCGATCTCTGATCTCGAGCTCTGTGTGTGTGACTATGTAAGGCATATGAATGAGTGAGTGTGTGTGTAGATTTTTTCATTTAGATTTTAGATTTGTTTCATTGTTTGTTTGTTTGTGACTTTGTTTCATTGATAACTTTTTTTTTATTTTAAAGCTAACTCGATCAATTTTTAGGATCTGATTGGATGAAACCCATCCGATCAGGTTGGCAGAAAAGCATCCAATTGGGTTTTGTTAGTGATTTGATCCGATTTGAATCTGGCACTTTTTTGGATCAAGTCAGGTCCGAATAAATCAGATCAGATCAGATAATTCGCCCAATTCTACTTATATTGACAAGTAAAACAATTATTTTGTTTAACAAATTTCAAAAATATACTACAAGAAAATTAAATACAAAACAAAAAAGAAGAAATTGTTTTCTAAACTTCTGCCTTCCTTTCATTTTCTCCCATCTTCTTCTTCCGCTCCCTCCCAATTTGCTTCTTCTTCCTCCCTTTTATCGACTACCAATGACCTTTTCTCATTCATATTTTATTAATTTTGTTATTATTATTATAATGAAAGAGGGGAAGAAATAGATAATAGTCAAAATTGACTGCTGCCATTTGACTATCACTTTGTCAATCGACTGCACTTCTTTTTTTTTTTAATCAATGCAATCAATCTTGTTTATTTCTTGCTTTTGACTGTGTTTTTTTTTCTTTATTCTTTAAATTTATCTACAACATAAAATTAACATAATACAATTTAACTTGACATAAAATTATATTAAGAGAGTATTAAGATAGTTAATAAGTTATGAGCACATCAATCAATACTGTAAGTAATAAGTGAAATACAAGTTATACAACCCAAGAGAGGGTGAATTGGGTTTTTAAAACTTAAGTTAAGCAAACCACACAACAATTTAATCTAATGCCTTAATAAATTCGAAAACAATAAGTTCAATAAAACACAACAATGAGTGAGTAAGGAAAGAGAAAACAAACACAAAAAATTTTACGTGGTTCAATAATTTCCGTCTACGTCCACACCTCCAAGCAACTCAACCTTGAGGGTTTCACTATCCAATACTTCCAAGGCTTCAAAAGCTTACAATTGACTTCTGAGGTGTCAATGAACTTTTACAACAAAGAGATTATCTCTCAATCATTTTACTCAAGTGTCTCACACATTTAAACACTCACAATTAAGATGAGGAAATGAAAATTACAATAAAAACTCTCTTTAAGAGTAGATACAAATTGAAGAATAAAGATGATTCAATATTTTATGATTTGCGAAATGAGAGCTCAATATATGTTGTGTGCTTTTTGTTTTTGCTTGCTTAGATTACCAAAAATGAATTTGATTTGAGTTTATATAGTTTGCACTCAAAATCTAACCATTATGCACATTTTGGTGAGAACTGTCTTACCATTTATGGAATCTAGTTAGCCACTTTTATATTACCGTAACAGTAAAAATTTGAATTTCAGAACATCTAGTATGCCGATTTTCATATCTGGATAGCCACTTTTGAAATTCGGATAGCCATTTATGTTTTAGAAGCTTACTACCCAAAATCTAGTCTTCCGCTTGTAAAATCCGGTTAGCCGCTTGCTACAGTGAACTATTTTCTAAAATTACAGTTTTATCCTAAAACTTTTTATAACTATACTATAGCCCAAAATGTTCTAAATTTTATAAATAAGTCCAATTTCAGAACCTCTAAATAATGCTTACTATTTCCAAAACTTTCTAAATTATGATATGGTGCAAAATACTATGAAACTTTTCAAATAAGTCTCTCTCCAAAATTTCAAGCAATACTTGTTGATTTCAAAATTTTCAAAACTCTTTCAATTAAACCATAAACTTGAAAAACAACTAATTTCAATTTTCCATTAAATATAAAACCTTTATAATGTGAAAATAATGATTTATTTAAAATGCATAAAAAATAATTTGAACTTAAAAGATTAATCATTCTTAATCTTGTTTGTTAACAACAAAATCAACATTATGGAAACATATATATTAACAAGATGATAATTCTTAACTCTTATTAAATGTATGCTTTCTAGAGTTAATCATGTTGGATTTTCATAAATCCTATCCAACCCAATTCATGTCCCTCCTTATCTTATACTATCTAAAATTGTAAAATAAAAAAAAGTTCTAAAGACTAGGATGTCAATACTCCAATTCTCTAACCAATTGTAAACCACGTAGAACTAATAAATTGAAGGAAAAAAGATAAATTAATGTTGGAATGTTAAATTAGTCTTCGAAATTATAAAAAAAAAAAGATAAAAACTGAGAAAAATGACATAAAACTTGTAAATTGGCATTGACTGTAAAATGAAACAAAAGATTTTTAAACCATACATAGGACTAGTAAATTGAAGAAAAAATGGATAAATTAATATCAAAGTAGTAAATTAGTCTTTAGAATTGTAAAAACCCAAAAACTTAGAAAAATAACATAAACTTGTAAATGAACATTAAGTGTGAAATGAAAAATAAAAATTTGTAAACCAATAGGACTAGTAAATTGAAGGAAAAATAGATACATAATATTGGGATGGTAAATTGCTTTTTGAAATTGTAAAAAGAAACTTAAAAATGACAAAAAAACTTGTAAAATGACATTAAGTACGAAAACAAACAAAGTATTGTAAAGCAAACAAAAAAAGGGATAAATTAATGCTTGAGTACTAAATTGGTCTTTATAATTATTAAAAAACTTAGAGAAATGATATAAAACTTATAAATTGACATTAAGTGTAAAATAAAATAAAAGATTTGTAAACCACACATAAGACTAGTAAGTTAAAGGAAAAAAGAATAAATAAATGTTGGATTGGTATATTGATTTTCAGAATTACAAAAAAAAAACTTAGAAAAATAACATAAAATTTATAAATTTACATTGAGTGTGAAATAAAACAAAAGATTTGTAAATCACATAGGACTAGTAAATTAAAAATAGAAGAGGTAAATTAATGTTAGAGTGGTAAATTGACCTTTAAAATTGTAAAAAAAGAAAAGCTTAGAAAAATAAGATAAAACTTCTAAATTGATATTAAGTGTGAAATAAGAAAAAGATTTTGTAAATTATACGTAAAATTCGTAAATTAAAGGTAAAAGTGGAAAATTAATATTGGAATTGTAAATTGGTCTTCAAAATTGTAAACAAAATAATAACTCATAGATGTTATGTAAAACTTATAAACCAACATTAAGTGTCAAATAACATATTAATTTTGTAAATCACACATAAGACTAGTAAATATAACATGTAACTTGAACTAAAAATGACAATTACTTATTATTTAGGTAACCAGTTACCTTTTTACTTAGAATTAATGTAGTGATTTTTTTTTTGGGTCTAACGGTCCACATCTATTATAGTATTGATGTTGTAATTTTATTTATGGCATTATAGAATGATCCTAAATATAACATAATTTTCCAACTCAAGTCTCAGCTAATGTTTTATTCATTTATTAGAAGATATAATATTATTTTATTGATTATAAAATTTATTATTTAATAGATAAATAACATATAATAATTGGAACTCAAATTTACACTCATCTATTGTGATATCTAATACTATTTTAAAAACTTACATATTGTGGGGGCTAATAGTGCAACTCTCTCTAAAATATTCTAAACTTAAAAAATATAAAGAAAACGTACTAGGGGAAGGATGGGCCAGTCGACTCATGGGCTTCTCCTATGGGCCAGGTCCAACCCCAAACCTCCTTTTTCGCTTGTTTCAACCCGACTTGAAAGCAAAGATCATAAGTGGGTTCTTTGTTCTAACTGGAAAATAAAGAAAAGTGACATGCAATGAAGTTTGCCTACAAGAGATGTGGCGGGACTTGGACTCATTGGATTAAGGAAGGGGTGTTCACGGTGTTAATATATATGTTTCCATAATATTGATTTTGATGATAACAAACAATATTAAGAATGATTAATCATTTAAGCTCAAATTATGTTTCATACTTTTTAAATAAATCATTATTTTCACATTATAAATGTTTTATATTTAATGAAAAAATGACATTATAAAATATGCATGTATCTAGGGGGAGTATGCATGTATGCAAGGGAAATCTATTTTAAATAAATTATTTTTTAACCTTGCATTGATTAAGGGTGAGCTTTTTATAAATAAATTAAATCTTTGTAATGTATTTTGTGATCATCAAAAAGGGGGAGATTGTTAGCTTATATAGCTATATATATTGATTTTGATGATAACAAATCATATGTATTGATTAAACAAAGATTTATGAATTGTGTTTTATAATAAGAAAATGAGGCTATAAAATCAAAGTTTTTTGGACTAAAATAAATGTGTTTTAAATCTTTGATTCTGTTTTTGAATTCTGGATTTGGACTTATTTAAAACTATTTAAATGTTTTGGGTCATACTATTATTTATGAATATTTTGGACTAAAGTGAAAGTTTTTGAGAACTTTGAAAATATGGGTACTTTGTTGAAAAGGACTTTTGTGCAAAATAATAAAATCGTTAGGGATAAATCATAATTTCAAAAAGTTTTTGAATAGCAAAGTAATATTTAGAAATTCTGAAATTGGACCTATTTGTAAAGTTTTCTGACGTTTTGGGTCATAATACAGTTTTATAAAGTTTTAGGGTCAAACTATAATTTCAGAAAATATTTCACTGTAGCCGTCACTGTAGCAACCGGCTAACCGGTTGTGTAAATCCGATAAACCGGTTTCGGGCAGATTGCATGCAAAATTCAAGCGGCTAACCGGATTTGACAAACGGCAAACCGGATGTTCAGAATTTCAAATTTGTGCTTGTAACGGTAACATCAAGCGGCTAACCGGATTCCATATCCGGCTATCCGGTTTCGGCCAGAAATGAATATAACGGCTAGTTTTTGAGTTCAAACTATATAAACTCAAAACCATTTCATTTTTGGCAACTCAAGCAAGCATAAACAAGAGCACACAACATATATTGAGCTTCATTTTCGTAACTCATCATTTATTAGCTCATCTTTGTTCTTCAATTTGTATATCTACTCTTAAAGAGAGATTCATTGTTGTACTTATCATTTCTCATCAAATTGTGAGTATACAAGTGAGGGAAACACTTGGGTTAAGAGATTGAGGATATAATCTCTTGTTGTAAAGGTTTATTGACACCTTGAAGTCAATTGTAATTGGTTGAAGCCTTGGAAAGGCTTGGATAGTGAAATCCTCAAGCGGGTGAGCTTGGAGGCGTGGACGTAGGCGGGGATAGCCGAACCACGTAAAAATCCTTGAGTTTGTTTTTCTCTTCCCTTACTCTTTTATTATTGTGCTTGCATTAAATTTATTGTTTTCGAATTTATTAAGGCATTAGATTGGATTGTTGTGTGGTTTGCTTAAAATAATTTTAAAAACCCAATTCACCCCCCCTCTTGAGTTGCCTAGTTAGAATTTCACACGGATCAGATTTTATGGATTAGACATCGATCCATATCCGATCTATAATTTTAGAAATTATAAATTTTCAATCCAATCTATGGATTGATTAAATTCAATTCAGATCCAATCCATACATCTATGGATCAGATGCGGATTTGACTCAATTCATATCCAATTCATACGTCTACGGATTAGACACGGATTTAACTTAATCCATATCCAATCCACTATTTTACGCATTAGTTTCCGAATTTAAAATTTTTAGTTCTCCCTAATCCATGAACTAATGAAATTTAAAAAAATCTAATCTAAAATAATTTTACCTCTAATTAAAATTAAAATTGAATAAAATTTAAACAAATTAATTATTTAAATAAACTAAAATAATACGTTTCAAGTTTCAAAATATAGCACACTAAGATTAATTGTTCAAATAAAGTTACAATAATACATTAATATAACACTGAAATTAATTGTTCAAATAAAGCCACAAATAATTGAAATGACGAAGTTTCTGAAACCAAACACAGTTTGATCCTTCACCAAGGCTGTTGCACTTGTCGAAAAGTGGTGATTATGGAGCCGTCAACGATAGGAACAAAGAGAAGTACGGGTGGCGATCTTAAAGGTTGTGATAGTGCAATTGTTTGGTTGGTGTTAGCCTAAAGGGCTACACATAATGTAATTTTGATGATAACAAACATGCGTCTTTAGTAAAAATAATAAATATTGTATTTCACATCTTCACTAGTTTTTTAAGGATAATATTTATGCAAATGAATCAAGTGAAATCAAGATTGAAGACACTCAACGGCGAAATCAAGAAAAAGTTTAGAGCTCAAGGATAAATTATTGCGACAAATTCTTGTAAAGTCGGTATGATTTAATTAATACTTGATTTAGCATTTGAGAAGCTCAATAGATTAATTTAATTAAATACTTTTTATAAACTAAAAGGTTTTATTTTTATAAAGTAAAATATTTTGTGGATTTAAGTAATTTGGATTTAAATGCTAAGTTTTGAAATCTTTGATTTTAATAAATATTAAATTTCGGAGTTGGACGTTTTTATAAACATTTGAAATGTTTTGGGTCATACTGTAATTTATAAATATTTTAGACTAAAGTGAAAAATTTTGAGAACTTTGAAAAATATGGGTATTATGTTGAAAAGGACCTTTATGTGAAACAATAAAAGCTTTGGGGCCATATCATAATTTTAAAAACTTTTAGAAAGATAACTATTCTTAAGTAATTCTGAAATTGGACCTATTTGTAAAGTTTTTTAACATTTTAGTTCGTAGTATACTTATAGAACGTTTTGGGCCAAAGTGTAATTTCAGATAACAATGTTACTGTAGCAAAATTCAAAATTAACAGTAATATCACTGTTCCTGAGCGGCTAGCCAGATAATCAAGCGACTAACCGCTTGAACGCTGGAATTTGCCTATAACGGCTAGTTTTTGGACTTTCACTATAAAAACTTAACTCAAACTTCATTCTAATAATTAATACAACGAAAAATAAGATCATATAACATATATTGAGCTTCCATTTCGTAAATCATCATTTGTTGAATCATCATTGAGCTATTAGTTGCATATCCACTCTTAAAGAGAGTTTTTGTTGTAATTTTCATTTCTCATCAAATTGTGAGTGTACAAGTGTGGGAAACACTTGGGGTGAAGAGATTAGGGATATAATATCTTGTTGTAAAGGTTCATTGACACCTTGAAAGTCAATTGTAAACATTTGAAGCCTTGGGAGGCTTGGATAGTGAAATCCTCAAGCTAAGAGAGCTTGGAGGTGTGGACGTAGGCAGGGATAGCCGAACCACGTAAAAATCCTTGTGTTCGTTTTTCTCTTCCCTTACTCTTTTAATATTGTGCTTGATTGAATTTATTGTTTTGATTTGGTTAAGGCAATAGATTAAATTGTTGTGCGAATTGTATTGCATAAATTTTAAAATCCCAATTCACTCCCCTCTTGGGTTGTATAACTTGCATTTTATTTGGTATCAGAGCTTAGTTCTTTTGTTAGAATTTAATCGTCTAGAGTAACAGATCCATGGCAACCCATAATGACTCCTTTAGGGAAGGACAATCCACAATTAGACCACCGTTCTTTGACGGTAATGACTACCTGTATTGGAAAACTAGGATGAGAATTTATTTACAAACTTTAGATTATGAAATTTGGAAAATTGTTTGTGATGGTCCATTTATGCCTTTGACTAAAAATGAAGTTGGGGAAGATATTCCAAAACCTTCAAGGGAATGGAATGAATTGGAAAAGAGAAAAGCTTCTCTAAACTCCAAAGCTATGGATGCCTTGTTTTGTGCACTAGATAAGAAAGAGTTTCATAGAGTATCTAGTTGTAAAAGTGCTAATAAAATTTGGCACAAACTAGAAGTTGTTTATGAAGGCACGAATCAAGTGAAAGAGTCTAAAATTAGTAAGTACACTCGACAATATAAATTATTGCAAATGAAACAAAATGAGAGTGTGTATTATATGTATACTAGATTTACGAACATAGTGAACACTCTAAGAGCCCTAGGCAAGACCTTTTCAAATAGCGAGAAAGTTAAGAAAATCATTAGGTCACTACCTAAGGAATGAAGACCAAAAAGGACTGCCATTGAGAAAGTCAAAGATTTAAATATTTTGCGTATTGATGATTTAATTGGTTCTCTTATTTCTTATGAGAAAGACTTGGCAGCCGAAAAAGGCAATGAGGAGAAGAAAAAGAAAAGCATTACTCTCAAAGCCTCAAAATTTGAGAGTGATGAGGAAAACGAGTTGGATGAGGAGGAGATGGATATGCTGGCTAGGAGGTTTAGAAAATTATTTAAGAAATCTAGTGAACGAAGAAAATTTAGAGATCTCAAGAACCGAAAGGAGAAGAAGGAAGTAATCAAATGTTAAGAGTGCAAGAAGCCTGACCATATAAGAACGGATTGCCCTCTTCTCAACAAGTTCAAGAAGAGAGCAATGGTAGCCACATGGGATGATAGCGATGAGGAAACAAGTGATGATAAAGAGCATCAAGAAATGACAAATCTAGCTCTCATGGCAATTGGAGATGAATCGGATGATGAACTTGATGAGGTAAATGATCTTTCTACTTATGATGAATTATATGATGCTTTTAAAGAATTGCATGATAATTGGATAAAAATTGGTAAAAAGAATATATGTCTTAAAAAGAAAATGGTAAAACTCACAAATGAAAATGAATCTCTAAGTGTAAAGATTACATGTCTAGAATTAGAGAATAAAACATTGCATGATAGAGTTGCATTATCAAATGAGAAACCTTACACTTCACATGAGCATCTAGAATCATATGTAGATGACTTGAAAAATGAAAAGGATGTTTTACAAAAATGCAATGATTCATTAAATGAAAAGATTAAAGGACTAGAGTTAGATAATAAAATGTTGCATGATAGAATTGCATCATTTAAAGGTAAACAAAGTTTTTCATCTGAGCATATAAAATCACATGTTGACGAGTTGATGAAAGAAAATGAAGTACTTAAGAAAAAGAGTAACGAGCTTAATGAAATTGTGTTAAAATTCACAAGTGGTTAAAAGAACTTAGAAAAATTACTAAGCACTCAAAAATGTGTGTTTGAGAAAGGAGGACTTGGGTATAAGCCTAACTTGAAACAAAAATATTATAAAAATTATTTTGTTAAGGCTACCTCTACAAGTGATCATAAGATTGTTTTTCATTATTGTAATGGAAATGGTCATATAAGTTTTAGATGTCCAATTAAGAGAAATATATACTATGGAGTCAAATGTATTTGGGTTCCAAAAGGAACTAAATCTAACGTTCAAGGACCCAAGAGTATTTGGGTACCAAAGCACACAACTTGAATTTTTTTTTTAGGTACCACAAACAAGGAATGGTGGAGAGTTCTGTTGTGCAAATTTTATTGAACTCGCAAGCGCACGAATCTGTTGTAGTATAGCTTAATGGTGCGAGTGTCGATCCCACGAGGAGGTGGATTTTAATTATTTATAGAATTAATTCTGTAAATGGGTGGTTGGATTAATGAAAATGATTTTGATTATCCTAAAACTTAAATTAAAATGACGAGAATAAATTCTAAAATTGGAATTTAAATGGCAATAATAAATTGAAGATAAATCTATTGAGATGACGTACTTGGGTATCTGGATCCGTATCAACATGCATCATGGGCTAAATATTCCTTATTAATATCAATTAAATCATGAGAGGGAAATCCACACCTCATGAACCACGCTCTAATAAATATGGTGCTAAGGGCTTATCGTGCCAAATAATAATAATCTTATACTAGGGAGCCGATGAAACCAGGGCAGTACTAGACAAGATTAGTATTATTTGTCGACGAGAAGTCAAAACATCCACAAAAACTAGAGGGGAAGAGAAAATAAATTTACCAAATCAAGCCCATGACACATGTTGAGACTTCACCTTCAACCCAAGCTTGAAAGAAAATTAGCCACTCATAGTTGAACTAGGGGCAAAATGGGAATTTATTAAAATACGAAGAAAATACAAGATAGAGAGAGAATTACAGAAAATGAATCCCAAAAATGGATTCAGAGGTGCTAAATTAAGGGGGGGAGGCCCCCTTTTTATAGTTACATCGAGTAAATCATGGCCATCGAATTAAAAACAGTTTGGACGCTCAGGATTTCGCCACGTCATCAGCCACTATTTGCACAGTACAGTCAACAGCCACTATTTACACAGTACAGTCAACCGCCACTATTTGCACAGTACAGTCAACCGCTACTATTTGCACAGTAACGCCACAGTATCCGTATATGTGAACAGTACCGTACATGTGAACAGTGTCATTTTTCCTTTTATACTCCTCCTAAGGTTTTCGACCGTCCTGAGTTCAAAAATGATGTCCGTTTTGCCATTTGATCTCTCGTTTATTGTGAAATAACTATGATGCCCCTAAAATACATCAAATACTTAATTAAAATAAAACACACATAATTAAAGTACAAGAAATTTAAACACATAAAAATAACGGTTGTTAGCAATACTTGATATATAAAATAACGATTTCTCCTTTATAAATATGCACTTTCTAACACTCAACACACCCCCCAACCAGCTTATTGCTAGTCCCTAGCAAATAAAGCGAAAACAAAAATTCAAAAAATGATTTTTTTTTTAAACCTCTTTTTATTCAATCAGATTAATGATAACAATCAAATAAAAGTATAAGCATTATCTCAAGTTTAAAGAAACATCACACGCACATCAACCATCCACATGAATCAGCCCAGTAGACTTTGTTGTAGCTACTTTTAAGAATGACATGTTAAACCCCAAAATCTCACTGGAAGTAGTGACACTCTCACAAAGAAATTAAACCCAAATAAAAATAGTCACTCCAATGAATGGTAATTGAGAGAAAATAATAAGAAGTGGTCTCACATGCTCTCACCAAAAAGAAATATGCCCTTAACTTAGAAATAATACGATCTCCAGTCAAATAAAAATGCTAGTCAACCCATTTTATTTATTATTTTTTTTTATGCATCACTACATCTTTTTAGCCCATAAAACTAGCTTCTACTTCAGATTATAGTTCCCTAAAATCAAGAAGGACTTTTATTAGGACGTAACGTAGGCTAGGGACATAGCTAACAAAGAAGGAAAATAAGGAAGACAAAATGTATGTTTAAGAAAAATGCATAGAAGTTTTTTTTTTTTTTGAAAGTTGCAAGGTGGATTTCACCTATTATTATTATTTTTTTTTGAAGCAACAATTTTTGTTTCTTTCTTTCTTTTTTCTTTTTTTTTTGAACTAGGCATAACTTTAATATACAAAATATTTATTTACAGTTTTCTCAAACATAAAAAGGTGATGGATCTTGTAAGATATTGGGTAATACTCCAAATCGGAGTGGGTCAAGATAATAAATTGAGAAAGAAAAGTTTTTTTTTTTTTAAGGCTCAAAAGGGCTATCTATGGATATTCATAAAAGGGATGGCTAGAAAGGCTCAAACGGATCAAAGAGGGCCTTTCCATCATCTTTTAGGACTCTAAATAATCTTCCATATCTACTAATTAAATGGGCTTCCAAATATAACAACACACTCTTTTTTTTTTAATTTTTTTTTTTAGGCTTAACTCAAAAGAAATCTAGAGATCGTGTATACAATAATAAACTGCTAAGCTGTATAAAGAATGGGTAAAAGGGTTACTCTCCAAGAAAAAATGATAGGCTCAAAAACTCACTTAGTATTTATTATGACATGTTCATTTCTTCAAGCAACTCATTTTTGTCTCCGACATCAATATGTAGAGTAGCAAACATAGTGTAACATCACTTCAGACTAAAGATAATACAAATACTAAAATTTGAAATCATTATGTTATCCAATGTTAAAACAAATTAATTTTTTTTTTTAAACAACACCCTACCCCCCAACCTATTCTAAACGTAAAAAGAAAATATGCATGCAGAAATGTGAAAATAATGCAGAAAAATTAATTAGAAAATGATAGAAAACGAATTTTTTTTTTAAGAAGATGCGTTTCTAGAGGCACTACACTCTATATTCAGCCATCTTTGACTCAAAAAATTTTTGTTGGAAAATGTATATTTATAAAGGAGAAATTAAAAAGAAAAAGAAAAATGAACATCAAAACAGAAAAAGAAAATATATGAATTTTTTTTTTTAAATTTTTTTTTAAACGATGAAGATGCGTTTCTAGAGTCACTACACTCTATATTCAGCCATCTTCAACACAAAAAGTTAGCAACAGTTAGTTTCTACAACAAAAAATTAGTAAAAACTTAACCAAGATTCCACAATTGTCCATTATTCCCTCCCCCCAACCAGAACGAAACATTGTCCTCAATGTTTTAAAGAAAAGAAGTAGAGTTTAGAAGACATCACCTGGTTGGTGCAACACAGAAGAAAATATTTACAGGCGAAGAGTTAAATCTAATTTGTACTTCTTACTGCGGCTATTGTTACCATCATCATTTGAACGCTCCAACACAAAGCTCCAGGGGTCTGGCTCTGGTTTATAAGCTTGTAACATGTCAAGTAGCTCATTAGCAGTGTGAGCACAAATAAAAAGTTTTTTCGCACTGGAAGGAATAAAGTAGTTTTTTATTGCATGGTTAAGAAATGCGATAAAGCCATCATAAAAATTATTGACATTTAACAAACCGATGGGTTTCTGGTGAATGTGCAGTTGGGCCCAAGATGCTAGTGTGATAAGTGCCTCTAGTGTTGCAAGATCTCCTGGTAGGAAAATAAAAGCATCAGCATGATCGAGCATTTCAGTTATCCGTTCTTGCATACCTGAGACGACTAATTCTTCTCCAGTCGTGGAGTCAGACACACTGCCCAAAGGTTTTAGGACTCTAGGGATGATGCCTAACACTTGGCTTCCTCTGACAAGAGCAGCTTCTGAGACCAATTTTGATAACCCTCGGTTACCTCCTCCATACACTAAGTGTAATTTTCTCTCTGCTATGTTTCGACCAAGATCTATGGCTACATCAACGAACTCTTTATGTTTGCCATAGGTAAATCCAGAAAGCACACAAATGTTCTTGAATTGTCTATTGGGAGTAGCTGCCATTGGGATATTTCTCAAAAACAATTTGTGAGTGTTTAACAAAAAGTCATATTTAAGATTCTTGGTGACAATGGATCACAACTGTGTATGAGGTGGCGGGTCAATGTCAAAAACGCGTAAAGCACATGGCTCGATAGTCAAAAAGCAAACAGTAAAAACAAACAGTAAGAAAATTATTAAAGACAATAATGCACTGATAAAGCAACAGTGAAATAAAATAAAATAACAGTAAAGTAAAAGGATATTGACAGGTAGTTGCGACTGTGGCTCACATCTTTCTCTGGTTTTACGTCCAGAAACGGCTTGAACGCCCTCTATGGGTCGAGGATAGGCTTCCCATCCAATTTTCTTATAAACTGGCAAACAGGGTCTTTTATAGTCAGATTCCCGAGACTATATCGTGCATGTTCTTTCTGGAATAATGGCCATAACTGGAGAATCGCTCCTTGCACATATCCACTGGGATGCGTTTCAAGAGACAAAAGGATATCATCCAATGACTCCTTATTCAAGCCATCCCTAATGAATTGAATTTTATCTTCCCTGTTATCAGATACCATTCCTAAAGAACATCGGTTTTTATTGCAATTCATTCTGGCACACTTATGACAAGCAACAAAAATTCTTCGAGCTCGTCGTTTTCTTGCATAGTTTCCTTTCCCACAACCAGGCATGTATGCAATAAATTTTGGAGGTAACTCACCTGCCAATCGTACTTTTGCTTCAATTAACCAACGGATGTCAGCAGGTATGTTATTCCTCATGAGCAGTCGCATGCGTTCGGACCGAGTTTTGTAGATCGTAAGGAGGGCATTCTGAGGGAGTGAAGGGAATCGCTTGTGAAGCTTCGCTAGAATCTCGGTTCTGTCTATTCTTTCACCTCAGAATATCAGTTATTATGGGAAACTGAAGTAACCGACTTGATTGTCACGGAGTACCGTTATCCGCCACTTCACCGGGGTAACAAACTAAAGCACACAAACAGAAAAACAAATTGAAACACACAAAGAAAATTAAAATCGTCCTCTTATTGAATTTTCCTCAAGCTCCAACTGGATGTCAAAAACACTTTTCTCAATATCTCTGAGTTGGCGTTCTAAACCCTCAACATAGGCTACCAACTCTGGTGGTTGTAGAGCCCAAATGCGATGTGTTTTACAAGAGTGAATCTGTCTTTTGAGATGAATTTTGACACGTTGAAGTGGTTTAAGAATGTTCAGGAGGAACGGTCTAAGTAAGAGACTCATGATTAACAATGATAAAAGAAAAGTTAATGACAAAAGAAGCACACTTATGCAAAAATAAATTCAATTAGCAAAAGAATAAAAATAAATAAAGAAAGAAAAATCAAACCACCGAAAAGAAAAAATCAATTCAAATCTGGTGGGTCACTCAAATTTATTTCGGTGTCTTCTCCATGTGGTTGGTACTCTAGATATGGCCTTAATCTTTGACCATTAACTTTAAATGTGACACCGTTCTTTGGGTCTTTAATTTCAATTGCCCCATGTGGAAAAACAGTATGAACAATAAATGGACCGGACCATCGAGAGCGTAACTTACCTGGGAATAGGTGCAAGCGAGAGTTGAATAAAAGTACTTTCTGACCTGGAGTGAAAGATTTTCTCATAATATGCTTGTCATGGAAGACTTTCATTCGTTGCTTGTAAATTTTGGCATTTTCGTAGTCATTGCGAATTTCTTCAAGTTCTGCCAGTTGTAATCTTCTTTCTGAGCTGGCTTGATGCATGTCAAAATTGAATTTCTTGATAGCCCAATATGCACGATGCTCGAGTTCCACAGGTAGGTGGCAAGCTTTTCCATACACTAGCCTATAGGGTGACATCCCAATCGGGGTCTTGAAAGCCGTTCTATATGCCCATAATGCGTCATCAAGTCTTAATGACCAATCTTTTCTGTCCGGCCTCACCGTCTTTTCTAATATGTGCTTTAGTTCTCGATTGGAGATCTCCACTTGGCCACTGGTTTGCGGATGATACGGGGTCGCCACTTTATGAGTGATTGAATACTTTGTCAAAAGAGCTTTGAATGCTTTATTGCAAAAGTGGGCACCACCATCACTGATTATCGCTCGAGGGAATCCAAAGCGTGAAACAATGTTACTTTTCAAAAACCCTATCACCACTTTGTGATCATTAGTTCTGCATGGAATCGCTTCTACCCATTTCGATACGTAATCAACAGCTACCAAGATGTATTGATGGCCAAAAGAAGGGGGAAAGGGTCCCATGAAGTCGATACCCCATACGTCAAAAATCTCAACCACTAAAATTGGATTTAGTGGCATCATGTTCCTTCGTGTAATGCTCCCCATTCGTTGACACCTATCACATGAAGAACAAAAAGTATAAGTGTCTCGAAATATAGTTGGCCAATAGAAACCACATTGTAAAACTTTAGTCGCTGTTTTCTTAGCACTGAAATGGCCTCCACAAGCTTGTTCATGGCAGAATGAAAGGATATTCTGAATTTCATTTTCTGGGACACATCGTCTGATAATTTGGTCTGCACAATATTTGAACAAATATGGGTCATCCCAAAAGAAATTCTTTATTTCTGCAAAGAATTTGGCCTTGTCTTGCTTAGTCCAATGCTCTGGAAGTTTGCCTGTAACAAGATAATTAATTATATCAGCATACCAAGGTAAAACTTCCACACTCATTAATTGTTCATCTGGAAAGGACTCATTCAATGTTAGTGGCTCTGTAATTGTGTCAAAATGAAGACGAGAGAGATGGTCCGCTACAACATTTTCTGTGCCTTTCTTATCTTTGAATTCCAAGTCAAATTCCTGCAAAAGTAACACCCAACGAATTAGTCTAGCTTTTGCATCTTTCTTCGTGAGAAGATATTTCAGAGCAGCATGATCTGTGAACACAATTATTTTACAACCAATGAGATAAGATCGAAATTTTTCCAATGCAAACACTACTGCTAGCATTTCTTTTTCAGTAGTTGAATAGTTCAACTGTGCATCATTCAATGTCATACTAGCATAATAAATAACATGGGGAATTCGATCAACTCTTTGTCCTAATACTGCTCCTACTGCATAATCAGATGCATCACACATGAGCTCAAATGGTAAGCTCCAGTTTGGGGGCTGAATGATGGGTGATGTTGTCAACAATTGCTTTAATTTTTCAAAAGCCACAAGACATGAATCATTAAAGATAAAAGGTGCATCCTTAGCAAGTAAATTGCATAAGGGTCTAGAAACTTTGCTAAAATCTTTAATGAAACGTCTATAAAAACCAGCATGCCCAAGGAAAGATCTTACTTCTCTGACTGTTTTGGGTGGAGGAAGATTGGAAATGAGATCCACCTTGGCTTTGTCAACCTCAATACCTTTGCTCGAAATGATGTGACCGAGAACAATACCTTGTGTTACTATAAAATGGCACTTCTCCCAATTTAAGACCAAGTTCTTTTCGATACATCTCTGTAGAACTAGTGTTAGATGACGTAAACATTGATCAAATGAATCACCAAAGACAGAAAAGTCATCCATAAAGACCTCAAGGAATCGTTCAACCATATCAGAAAAAATGCTTAACATGCATCGTTGAAATGTAGCAGGTGCATTACATAATCCAAATGGCATTCTCCTATATGTAAAAGTGCCAAAAGGGCAAGTGAAAGTGGTCTTCTCTTGATCTTTTGGTGCTATGGGAATCTGATTATATCCTGAGTAGCCATCTAGAAAGCAATAAAATTCGTGACCTGCTAACCTATCAAGCATTTGATCGATGAATGGTAAAGGAAAATGGTCTTTACGTGTGACAGAATTCAACTTCCTATAATCAATGCATACACGTCATCCTGTAGTTACTCTAGTTGGTATTAATTCATTATCGGCATTCGTAACTACAGTGACTCCTGACTTTTTGGGGACAACTTGAACAGGACTGACCCATGAACTATCAGAAATTGGGTAAATGATACCTGCGTCTAATAGCTTAAGGACTTCTGTTCTAACAACTTCTTTCATATTAGGATTCAACCGACGTTGCATTTCCCTAGTAGATTTAGCATTTTCATCAAGGTGAATGTAATGCATGCAGTCTACTGGATTTATACCTTTTATATCCGCTATGGTCCATCCTAATGCTCCTTTGTGTTCTTTTAAAACATCCAACAACTTACCTTTTTGTTCGTCATTGAGGGATGATGAGATGATTACCGGTAAAGTACTTTCGTCCCCCAAAAATGCATATTCCAAGGTGTTGGGCAATGGTTTGAGCTCGAGTTTCGGTGGTGATTCTGATGATGGAATGAGTTTCTTCTCTGATGGCGCTAGTTGTTCAACTCTGGGCTTCCATTTATTAGTGTCCATATATGGTGCTGAGTCAAGTAGGGCGTTGACCTCATCGACCAATCTGTCAATATCAAAATCCAAGCCAAAGTGTGTTAAACATGTTTGTAAAGGATCATCACTAAGGTTTGAAACAAAAGAGTTATCAACTAATGCTTCAATTAAGTCCACATCAACAATTTCATCATCTGTGTTGTGAGGTTGTTTGGCAATATTGAAGATGTTCAGCTCCATAGTCATGTTGCCGAAGGACAACTGCATATTTCCAGTTCTGCATTGAATATGAGCATCCGCAGTTGCAAAGAAAGGTCGGCCTAGAATAATGGGGATGTGCTTTCTTGAATCATGTATTAGTTGAATGTCAATTACAATGAAGTCAACAGGAAAGTAAAACTTGTCTACCTGGATAAGCACGTCCTCCACAATACCACGAGGTATTTTCGTGGACCGATCTGCGAGTTGTAACACCACTGGAGTTGGATGTAATTCTCCAAGTCCAAGTTTCATGAAAACAGAATAAGGCAACAAATTTACACTAGCTCCTAAATCCAACAAAGCATTCTCAATTGTGTGGTTCCCTATACTACATGAGATAGTGGGGGAACCTGGATCTTTGCATTTTAAAGGAATTTTATGTTGGAGTATAGAACTAACGTTTTCTGTTAAAAATGCCTTCTTTTGAACATGCATATTTCTCTTTTTAGTACACAGATCTTTAAGAAACTTGGCATAAGATGGAACTTGTTTAATAGCATCAAGTAGTGGGATGTTAACACTTACCTGTTTGAAAATTTCGAGAATCTCACCTGTAGATTTTCCTTTCTTTCCTTTCGCTAACCTCTGAGGAAATGGAGCTTTTGGAACATATTCTCGTGGGTTGGTGTCTTCGTTTTCCTCTGGTGATGAGTCCTCAACGTTCACAGGTACAATTTGATTGTCTTTTGTCACTGGCATTTCCACTTTATTGTCGACTTCTTTTCCTTTTCGCAAGGTCATGACAGCTTTGACCTCTTCATGCTGCTGTAGTGAACTGGTACTTGCTTCATGCACTCCTTTAGGGTTAGGCACTGGTTGACTTGGAAATTTACCTTTCTCAACAGTCATTGCCAAGGTCTGAACTGAAGAAGCAAGTTGTCCCACCATCTTCTCCAAGCTTGAAACTGATTGAGCTTGTGAGTTGAAGCCCGCTCTCAATTCGTTGCGTAGTCCATCAATGGTGCGGTTCTGTTGCTCAATCGTGGAGTGAGTAACATTCCTAAGATTCTGGAATGCATCCTCCCATGGTCTAGGTTGAGAGTAGTTTTGGTTCTGATTGAATGGTCTGAATGGGGGATGAGAGGCTTGAGGATTTTGAGGAATTTGTTGCATTGGTGGAGCTGGAGCTGCTGGTCCATTTTGTTGGAATCCTTGAGACCATGAAAAATTGGGGGGGTCTCTCCATCCAGGGTTGTATGTGTTGGAGTACGGGTTATAATTTGATGGTTTTCTTATTACTCCTATGGCATTAGCTTGATCTGGATATGAGTCAAGGTCATGTGGCTCTGTTGATTTAGCAGTCGATAACGATGCTATTTGTCGAGAGAGACCTTCAATTATTGCTTTGACTTCTTTGATTTCCGAATTGGATTCGCCAATGTGAACCTCATTTACTCCTTTAACCCTTCGAGTATTCCTGAGTGATCGACTCCGTTGTTGGGAATTATCTGCTTGTCGCTGGAAGAATTCCCAAATCTCTTATGCACTTTTTGACATTAGCTCTCCTCCACTTATCGCCATTAGCCATTCTTGCACATTTGGTAATAAGCCCTCTAAAAAGTATTGGCATTGGTGCCATTTCTCGTACCCATGATGTGGACACTTCAAGAGTAGCCCATTGAATCGCTCCCATGTTTCGAAAAACTGCTCGTCATCTCTCTGGGTAAACTCCGAGATTTCCCTGCGAATAGCATTTGTTTTATGAACTGGGAAATATTTATTTAAAAATTTTGTAACCATTTGTTCCCATGATGCAATACTATTAGCAGGTAATGTATTAAGCCATGAACGAGCTCTATCCTTTAAAGAAAATGGGAATAATCTAAGTTTTACATCATCATCTGAAAAATTCTCATATTTAAATGTTTGACAAATTGCGTGAAAATCATTCAAATGATTGTATGGGTCCTCATTTTCTAGGCCATAGAACGTGGGGAGACAATTTAGCACACTAGGTTTTAATTCAAAACTCCTAGCAGCTACATTTGGGTACCGTATGCATGATGTGCTCAAATTAGCTAAGGGACTAAAGTAGTCCTTAAATGGCCTCTCCTGTGGTGCTTGTAAATCCATTTTGTTTTTAATGTTTTTGTGTGTGCGAAGTGTTTTCTCTAATTCAAGGTCTATAGGTTCAAGATTGGGTAATAATGACCTACGACCATGCATACAAGAAATACAAGAATAAATGAAAAACAAAACAAATAAAATAAAAATAAAAATAAGAGCAAAACAAATAAAGAAAAAGGAGAAATTACGATACTAACCTTGTTGCGCTATTACAAACTTACTATAAAAACACAAGAACAAATACGTGAAATAAACTAATTAAAAATAAATTAATAAGATAAATAAAAATGACAAAGAAGAAATAAAAATTAACTTGAAAATTAAATTACATAATTTAAAGTAGAGAAAAAGAAAAGAAATACTAACCTCTAAGTGTAAATTCACTTTTTTTTAAAAAAAAAATACAAAAGGAAATTAAATGGAAATATTCACAAAAGTTAATTCTAAGAATTAAAATTACTTACCTCCCCGGCAACGGCGCCAAAAACTTGTTGTGCAAATTTTATTGAACTCGCAAGGGCACGAATCTGTTGTAGTATAGCTTAATGGTGCGAGTGTCGATCCCACGAGGAGGTGGATTTTAATTATTTATAGAATTAATTCTGTAAATGGGTGGTTGGATTAATGAAAATGATTTTGATTATCCTAAAACTTAAATTAAAATGACGAGAATAAATTCTAAAATTGGAATTTAAATGGCAATAATAAATTGAAGATAAATCTATTGAGATGACGTACTTAGGTATCTGGATCCGTATCAACATGCATCATGGGCTAAATATTCCTTATTAATATCAATTAAATCATGAGAGGGAAATCCACACCTCATGAACCACGCTCTAATAAATATGGTGCTAAGGGCTTATCGTGCCAAATAATAATAATCTTATACTAGGGAGCCGGTGAAACCAGGGCAGTACTAGACAAGATTAGTATTATTTGTCGACGAGAAGTCAAAACATCCACAAAAACTAGAGGGGAAGAGAAAATAAATTTACCGAATCAAGCCCATGACACATGTTGAGACTTCACCTTCAACCCAAGCTTGAAAGAAAATTAGCCACTCATAGTTGAACTAGGGGCAAAATGGGAATTTATTAAAATACGAAGAAAATACAAGATAGAGAGAGAATTACAGAAAATGAATCCCAAAAATGGATTCAGAGGTGCTAAATTAGGGGGGGAGGCCCCCTTTTTATAGTTACATCGAGTAAATCATGGCCATCGAATTAAAAACAGTTTGGACGCTCAGGATTTCGCCACGTCATCAGCCACTATTTGCACAGTACAGTCAACAGCCACTATTTACACAGTACAGTCAACCGCCACTATTTGCACAGTACAGTCAACCGCTACTATTTGCACAGTAACGCCACAGTATCCGTATATGTGAACAGTACCGTACATGTGAACAGTGTCATTTTTCCTTTTATACTCCTCCTAAGGTTTTCGACCGTCCTGAGTTCAAAAATGATGTCCGTTTTGCCATTTGATCTCTCGTTTATTGTGAAATAACTATGATGCCCCTAAAATACATCAAATACTTAATTAAAATAAAACACACATAATTAAAGTACAAGAAATTTAAACACATAAAAATAACGGTTGTTAGCAATACTTGATATATAAAATAACGATTTCTCCTTTATAAATATGCACTTTCTAACACTCAACAAGTTCCTTAATGAAGCTTATGAGAATAATCGCTTGATCATGGTTTAAGCAAAGATGATGAGCAAGATGGTTTAATTGTTTTGGTAACAATTATTGCCTCATTGATTATAAGTGATGGTCTTTTAAGTTTAGTAAGTATTTAATAATTCATTTGATATCTTGTCGAATGAATCATGATAAATGAATTTGCGACAATATGCTTGTATGTTTACATGATTGAATTATCATTGTGTTTAACATTGAGTGTTTTATCATGATGCATGGATAAATATATATGATGGTAGCATGTCAACTCATCATGATGAATTTGTTTGATTTTTAATGATTATATGTATGTTGCTTGATGAAATTTTCGCATTAACATCTCTATTTATGTTATTAAATCTATTAAAATTGTTTAGAAAACAAAGGAGTCTTTGAAAATCCCAAGTCTGCACAAGCTGTAATAAATTAGTCATAACTCCTTTTAGAGAATTCCAAATCCAGCTCTGTAAAATTTATTGGAAAGCTAACTTAATTATCTTTCCAACGGTATATAGCTTGAATGTTACTTCTGGCTCAATCAATACAGTTTTTATTCCAAATTTGACCTTTTTGCATTTTATTAAGTTTTAACTGCTTATATGCTTCATGATTGTATGCTTGTTGGATGGATTATTTGTTTGAATTAATTATCTTTTGGATGTTTAAAATCATAAATCATGCATTAAATTGGCTCTTGAGTGTTTCGGGATCACAAAATAGCCACGAAATTGATCAAAATTAGCCGGAAATTAACTTGAGTGTAGGTGGACAGCAACCGGCCGGCTAGCCGCCTAGCCGCTTGGAAACTGTCCCAAACCTGAGAGCAAGCGTCTAGCCGCTTGGTCACGGGTTGGGTCTATTTGTTTTTGCTTCTTCTTCTTCCTTCATTGGTTTTTCTGCACATGCTCTCTCTTTCACTCAAAACCATGAGCAACCCATCCTTTTTTCACTTCCAATTTCTTCATTTTTCATCCATTTTCATGCCCAAATCAACCATTCAAATTAATACCCATGCATTTCATCTTCATTAAACACTTTTTCATCATCATTTCTTCATTTGTTCTTCATCATTTCATTATCATCTCTCGCGCGTGAACAGTACCTCTCCATTTCTCTCTCAAATTTCTTCATCTTTCACTGATTTTCTTGTTAAAATCAATCATCCAAATCATTATTCATCCATTGCTCCTTCAATTTTTGTTCTCAAAACTTCATTTCATCAACTCTCCACATAAAACCCAAAATCAAAAACCTAACTACCCATTTCTCTCTCAACATTTTCAAGTTCCTTTAGCCTATTTTTGATCCAATCTACATCATATATTAGCTTCATTTATCTCTACGATCGATTTTTTCGGCTCAAACAAATCTATTTCACTCAATTTTTGTAAACCCGAAATTGGATTTTTAAGCTTGTTTTTGTTCCAACAATGGTGGATGGTGATAAATCCACGAGCAAACAAGTTTCCAAGAGATGTAAGGACAATTATGGAGATAATTCGGAGTTCACATCAACCCACTTTCAGCATCTACCTCTTCGGAAACGATTTTACAACAATTTTATGTCGAGGTCGATTATCGCTCCTTATTTTGTTAACCTTCGTAATTTGAAGAATTTAAAAATTTGTGACAAATCTATTAGTTATTTTCTCATTGCTATGGGCTAGAAAAATATTTTAGTTATTACAGAGCAATACTAAGAAAATTTAATTAAGGTGTTTTATTCGAATATGATTATGGGATCCTCGAATATAATTGTTATAAATGTTGGGGGAATTCACATTGAATTTGATGATTGATGATTATATATGGGTCGCTTGATGAATTAATGGAATTGTTGGTTTGTTATAATTGTTTAAGCTTATATGAAAGTGTTTTTAACCATGTTGTGTATTTGAAGATTTGTGCTTTTTCAGGGGAGACTCTGCTAAAATTTTTCCTCGCATAAAATTGGTAATAGCTTTATCGAATTATTTTTTATGATCGTGTTTCGATTGTATTTTTCTTTTTCTTTTTTGAAAAGGGAGATAAATATGATATATATTAGATAATATCATTTTGGTTAAATTTTTTATTGGCCATATATTTTGGGGGAGCATACAATATGATTTTGGATAATATGCATTTTGAGCATTCTTTTGATAGCATGATAGTTCATGATTATTTTATGGTTAATTGGATGTTTGGTTATTTTATGTTTCTTGATTAACCATTGACATATTATCGATCTCCGCATGAATTTATAGTAATTTTGATGATGAAGGGGGAGAGATCATGTATTTTGAATATGAAAATATATAATGTGTATTTTGATCTTGAAGTATTTATGCATGGTTTTGAAATATTAAGGGGGAGCTTACAAATTGTTATAGATCATATATTTAGGGGGAGTTTGTTCTTAAATTTAATTTATATGTTTAATCATGTATGCCATGTATTAAGGGGGAGTTTAATGTCAAAATACATGAGATGTTTGTCATCATCAAAAAGGGAGAGATTGTTAGCCTAAAGGGCTACACATAATGTAATTTTGATGATAACAAACATGCGTCTTTAGTAAAAATAATAAATATTGTATTTCACATCTTCACTAGTTTTTGAAGGATAATATTTATGCAAGTGAATCAAGTGAAATCAAGATTGAAGACACTCAACAGACAACAGCGAAATCAACAATAAAGTTTAGAGCTTAAGGACAAATTATTATGACAAATTATTGTAAAGTCGGTATGATTTAATTAATACTTGATTTAGCATTTGAAAAGCTCAATAGATTAATTTAATTAAATACTTTTCATAAACTAAAATGTTTTGTTTTTATAAAGTAAAGTATTTTGTGGATTTAAGTAATTTGGATTTAAATACTAAGTTTTGAAATCTTTCATTTTAATAAGTATTAAATTTCGGAGTTGGACGTTTTTATAAACATTTGAAATGTTTTAGGTCATAGTACAATTTATAAATATTTTGGACTAAAGTGAAAGATTTTGAGAGCTTTGAAAAATGTGGATATTATGTTGAAAGGACCTTTATGCGAAATAATAAAATCTTTGGAGTCATATCATAATTTTAAAAAATTTTGGAAAGAATTATTTTTAAGTAATTCTGAAATTGGATCTATTTGTAAAGTTTTCTAACATTTTGGATCGTAGTATAATTATAAAAAGTTTTGGGCCAAAGTATAATTTTAGATAACAGTGTTACTGTAGCAAAATTCAAAATTAACGGTAATATCACTGTTCCTGAGCGGCTAGCCGGATAATCAAGCGGCTAACCGCTTGAGCACTGGAATTTGCCTATAACGGCTAGTTTTTGGGCTTTCACTATAAAAACTTAACTCAAACTTCATTCTAATAATCAATACAACGAAAAATAAGATCATATAACATATATTGAGCTGCCATTTCGTAAATCATCATTTATTGAATCATCATTGAGCTATTAGTTGCATATCCACTCTTAAAGAGAGTTTTTGTTGTAATTTTCATTTCTCATCAAATTGTGAGTGTACAAGTGTGGGAAACACTTGGGGTGAAGAGATTGGGGATATAATCTCTTGTTGTAAAGGTTCATTGACACCTTGGAAGTCAATTGTAAACATTTGAAACCTTGGGAGGCTTGGATAGTGAAATTCTCAAGCCGGGTGAGCTTAGAGGCATGGACATAGGCGGGGATAGTCGAACCACGTAAAAATCCTTGTGTTCATTTTTCTCTTCCCTTACTCTTTTAATATTGTGCTTAATTGAATTTATTGTTTTGATTTGATTAAGGCAATAGATTAAATTGTTGTGCGAATTTGTTACATTAATTTTAAAATCCCAATTCACCCCCTTTTGGGTTGCATAACTTGCATTTCAGCTGGAACCAGTGATTGTGAAGTGGCTCGATGGACGCAGGGAAGAAGATGGCTTGCTCTCGTTGGAATCACGCGGCTAATGTCCTTCAAATCGGTGTCGAGAGTGTATCAAACCAATATTGGGTGTTGATAATGCGTATGACGGTGAGGAAGTTTAGGGTTTTTTATTTGCAAATTGTTAGTGACTTGGTGTTATGTTATTTTGCTTTTGGGTGACTTTGCAAATTATTGGTAACTTGACGTTGTTACTTTGTTTTTGCTAGTGCGTGTAACTTTGCTTTTATTTTGTTTTATAATTTTTACAAGTTATATTTGTATATTTGACTATTTAATTATTTTTATTTAATATTATTATTAGGTAATGGCTAAGATATGTTATAGTGCTTATGTAACTATGTAATGTCACATTTATAATATTCTTTAATTAAATTTATAATAATTTTTTAACTAAATATATATATATATATTTTTTTTTTTTTGCGGATTCATGAATTTTTAAGGATTTACATAAGTAAATCCATATCCAATCAATCGACTGCAGATTTTTAAATTTTTAATCCATATCCAATCTACGGATCCACGGATCAGATTTATACTGATCGAATTTTCACGGATCAAACGGATTGAGCAAATGAATTGGATTCTGAACTCCCCTAAGGAAAAACACCATAAACTGTTGCCCTATTCACAATTTGTTGTGTTTATTAATATTCGCTGAATAAATTCCAATATTGGATAAATTACAATTTGTTGTGCTGCAATAAATTCCAATACTTGTAATTTCTTTTCCCAATTATTTGTTGTCCAAGAAACTAATAAATAAAATATGAAGTAACTGGCTTGTGCAGGTATAATATTGATTAGAAAATTTTCAATCTAAGATTTTAAAATATAAAAAAGTCTAAAAAAACTTTAAAATCATACAATTTAAAAGTTTTTTCAAATTTTTCTGCATTTAAAATTTAGGACCAGAAAACTATCTAATATTCACTTCGATTTGGAAGATATTTTGCTGAAGGATCAATTGTGGGTAGTAATTCTGTAAGCATTACCATGGCTCTATTACATTTCGTAAACTATGCTATATAGTTTGATTGATAATTTCAAATTGGTTAAGCGTCTCATTTAATTCACTTGGACATAAAACTCAAAATATCATCCAGGTCATGTGGAGGAGGGGCCAAACACAAAGAACAAAGGCAGCTTTCTATATTTTTCATATGTTGTAGTATTATTAAACAATGTACAAGAGACATGGGACCTTCAATGCAAGAGCTTTCAAGTGCTCGTCATTATTATTATTATTTTGGGATCCTTGAAAAGACAGAGTCATTACTTTTAACCATATTTGATAGACCACACAAATTTGGTTGCTTTCATTGGTTTGCTAGCGAATTATTTTATCCATGTGGGTTTAAAAGCGCGGAAATGCTATATGTTAATTAGGAAGACCTTTGAGGAAGTCTTTTACTAAAGTTTTTAGGCAAATTTCCAGGAAAAATAGGAGAAAATTAAAATGTTGGGTTCTATGCTAACTGCTAGTATTCTTAATAACATTTTTAGTATTCTTAATAACATTTTAAGTATGATAATTCATGCCTATTAGGACTAGACAAATAATCCGACTTAATCCAATCCAATCTAAAAAATTTGACTTTTGATTTGATACCGATGAAGCCTCCAAGCCAATTGAGTGGGATTTTGGCCAATCTGACCGGATTGTAAACAAAAAGAAAAAAAAATTATTTTAGATATTATCTTGGGGATAGGGAAATAACCCAACTCAACCCGATCCAACAGTAATAGTTTATTTATTTGATTTCATAATAGTCGTTTCCATTTTTTGTTTGAAATTTGGTAAAAAAAGAAAAAGAAAAAATACTAAAATGAGATAATTACATCAAAACAATCTTCTAGTAACTAAAATAATTTATAACAAATTCAAAATAAACAAAAAAGCTCAAAATTACCCCTAATCAGAATAGTAATCGAATTCATCCTAGTTGATTAAAATCTAATTTTATCCCTGACTCAATCCGCATACAATTAAAACCCCGATTTTGTCCAAACTCAATACGAAATTTTGATCCAATCCAAAATATAGATAGGATTGAATTACAATTTCGAACTGAATTCGAATTACTTTTTCTCAATTTGATTAATCCGAAACCCAATCAAATTTATCCAAATATGATCCAAATGCAAATTTACTCGCCCCTAATGTATATGCATTATAAATTATTTTTTATCTTCTAAATTATATCTATAATATATGTTAAGTCTTGTGTTTTAATGGATCTGCCTTCTGGTACTATTCTTAATTACATAAATGCGGCACCTTTTTGCATGTAAGTCGCTGTTATTACCCGTATGGTTTTTTTTTTTTTTTTTTCATGTAGGACAATGGTGTGGTGACTTGTTTTCTATAACTTTTTTATTTCAAATTCAGCAAAGCTGTGATCAAAATCTTTTATCGTATATGATAGCCAAACCTCTCAACGAGTAGGACCTAATAAAGAACGCAAGTCATTCTTCACACTTTTCTTTGTACACCTTTTGACTATGGTCAACTTTGAGGACTTCACCAAGTGACTTTATTTAGCTGGCCACCCGACTTCAAATCATGGGTGAGACAGGAGGATATAAAATTAATTTGACCTCTGTCTACCCATCAGAATAAGACTGATGTTTTGGTATCAACCACGGCAGCAATGGAGAATATTCCTTCTTTATCTTGATATTATGTTTTAATATGTGACCACCTCCGAAAACGACTTGAAATTAACAACACAAGAAACGCTAGGCCCTCCAGACCTGCAAAAAAGCAAGGGACATGTAAGCTTGGGCACAAGTCATTGTTCATCAATTCAATGATACAATTAGACAAAGAGGAAACAATAGTGAAAATTATCTTTTATGTTACTCTTTGACAACAATCTGGGTAGATTAGTTTTCTGTGGTAACCTTCTCTTGATATTACATTTCCCTTATGAGCTTTTGCTATCAAGATCACAGGGTTCTTTGGAAAATTCTCACCTCAAGATTATCTCTCAAAGCATATTTTGATCCCTTGTATAAGCCTTCTTTGTCAATAATCTCTGTAACTAGAGTTTAGTAGTAACTCTTTCTATTTTGGCCTTTGACAGTTGAAAAGCATAAGATTTCTGAAACCAATTGATTCTGTGTACTTGATGTCATTCATACACAAACATCAAAGTAAAAGAAAAAGAATTTTAACTTATCCAAAGTTTTGCAAATACATTCACAACCTATAAATCTTCACAAAAAATACTTCCCATACATTTAGCTAGCCAAAACTTCTTTATTGATTGAGATGTCACGCAAGGGGAAAATAACTCTATACGGTGAATAGAGGGATTATCCTCTAATCGTTAAATCGTTGGTGGGATATTGTCCTAAGCAAAACTGAAGCAAAGAAAAACAAATTTTAATTTATCCAAGGATTTGCAAATACATTCACAACCTGCAAGTCTTCACACAGAATACTTTCCCATACATTCAGCTAGCCAAAACTTCATTATTGATTGAGATGTCACGCAAGAGAAAATAACTCTATACAGTGAATAGAGGGATTATCCTCCGATCGTTCAATAGTTGGTGGGATATTGTCGTAATCAAAACTGAAGCCGTCGAGTCTGTACTAGCTAAGTTCAATGCGCAGTAGTTTCAAGTATTGAACTTCTGCTCAGTAGTACTTGTTGAGGCCTGCATCATCCAATTGAGTTAAGACATTAATATTATTTTGCAATTGTGTATTCTTGGGCATCATTCTGCTCTGTGCATCGGTAGTAATACAGGCACTAATCTATGTTAATGGAGACATAAGTGGAAAGTGAAAATAGAGAAATGAAAAGAAGGTATCACATCACCACAAAGATTCCAATGTTCTTTGAATTAATGTATCGTTAGAAAATATCAGGTGTGGACGTATACGCAAGTTTCTATAAAGTTTACTCTTCCATGTCAAGCATAAAGAACATACATATGCACTCTAATTTAATCAATGAAAAAAATGAATGACCCGAATGTATCCATGCTTAATTAAACACGAAGCCCCAAAATGTTCTGGTGCTCAATGTACCTATCCTATATTTGTTTCAGAGCTTTTCAAGGGAGCTTTGGGGAAACATACAAGATTTGAGTAGTTTAGCTGAGGTTTCTGAGGAAGATCCTGAGGAGAAGGCTGAATTTTAAAGAACTATGTTATTGAATGTTCTCAAGTTCACAAAATTATCATCTGCTTTTCAATCATTTGCATTATGTCGCATCAATATTTTTTTTTTTTCTAGAAACAAGCAGCTTCAATGACTTATTATGTGTTAGGGAGAGAGGCATTTCCAAGTCATCCTTCTTTTACTTGCAGTTAAATAAACTTTTAAAATGCTGCTAAAGTGAACCTATAGTTAGGAAACAAAAACTCACAAATTCTGTTTATACTAAGAAAAGATGATTACTGACCCCAACTGCTGTCACAAAATTGCAAACAGCACATTTAACAGATCGTGCTCCATATTGGTACATCAGCAGCATCCTGCAGTTCCCACAATTGACGTGTGCAACCTGATTTGCTGTCATAAAAATGCACATCTGATGCTTATAACACTAATATGAACTCCATTTACAATGTTTCAATCTTAATAATACTTGAGAAAAACTAATTTAAATTTTCATTTCCAGGTAATAGGGCAAAACTTTGAATATCATATACCTTCCAAGGCTAGATTAACAGTGTGACAACAAGAGCATTGTACACTTGTTGCTCCACGTATGTACATGAGTAAGGTGTGGCAGCCTCCGCAGACCAACTGGGCCATTTCTGTGCCTATTTACGATTAATCACATCAAAGAAATTATGCTCAGATGTTATATAGTTGTTATTTTTAAATTTAAAAACAGAATATATCACTTAACAAATAACTGGAATTTCAAATTGACGGAATATTTCTGGGTACATGAGCCAGAAGAAAGAGAGGAAATATACCTGGGGGTGGCACCGCAGTTACTGCGTTGCAAACGGCACAACATACGGAAGTCGCTCCAACTGGATAGAGCAAGAGATTTCTACATCCAGAACAAACAAGCTGGCTCTGTGCACCTAGTAATCAATATATATTCTTTATAGACCATAGCATCAGCTATCGATGTGAAAGTACAGGTTTTCAGGGTCAACAATACAGGTCTCAAGCAATACATCCTTTATACTTTAAGCAATAATACAGGAAAGTAATTGTATCGAATCGACTCTTCATCATCAATTGGATCTTTCATCCTCTCTAATTGCCTATGTAAATTAACCACCAGAGGAACTTTTAACCCTTCTAATTTACCTGTTCTATTATTAGGTAAATTTAAGATCCTAATATCTTTTTCTAGGATCTTGAACAAAGGTTTTTATCTTTTTCACCTGAAATCAAAGAGGTACGCATTGACATTGGTGTGGGCAAAATAATGTTAATGTGACAAGAAAGGTACCATTAGCAGGAGGAGTATATGGCGCTGGAGGTGTTGGATAAGGAGCAAGAGGAACTGGCATTGCAATATCTTACAGTTATTGTCTTTCTCTTCCAAGCTCCTAAAAGTTTGTTGCCTCAAAAACAGCAAAGATCAATTCTTCCTCCCATTTTGACCATGCCTGTGTACAATTTAGGAAAAGAATAAAAAAAGGAAACAGAGCAGAAACAAATTATACCATTCTGAAGTAAGAATCAGTAAAAGAATGTGCAATTGACAAACTTCCTCTGGAGAACATAAGAGAAGGCTACGCTGGATTCATTCAGAAAAATCAAAATTGATCAAAGCAATGAAATTCAGTCGAGTAGTGTGAACTGTGAACTGGGCCAAGCATATACCTTAGCAACTTGCAGATGAAGTGGAGACTGGAAAGGAGGAAAAAAGAGTGGATATACTACAAAGTTATACAACTTTGGCGATGGAGCTAAGACTAAAAAGGTACGGTATGTGAATAAGTATTGTAATATTTTAAAATCTCTCTTTTTATATATATTAAAAAAAAAGGTGGTTGAGTTATTGATTTAAAGAGATCTTTTTCCTAAACTTTTTAATATTACACCTTTAAAAGATTATGTTCACATAGTAGTGTGTAAGAAAATACTTATATACGATAAAGTGTTAGATAAAAATTTTGTTTGGAATTGAAGTGTTGTAATTTTTAAATTATAACTGTTGTGTAAAAAAATTATAATTATAAAATAAAAATTAATAATACTTAATAAATATAGATTTTAAATAATAATATTGATAAAATTATTAAGAATATAATAATTTTTTCATCATACAAATGTAAATTTATATTAATATATCTTTTAAGATATAATAATTAATATTTATTAAATAATTTAGTATTGTATTTTTTAAATTATAACTGTACTTCAATTTTAAAACACACTCAAAAGATTACACATATTAAAATATGATAAAAGTAAGATGAAGATTTGTATGCATAATAAAATATAAGCACTTTTTTTATTAGATAAATAAAAAATGATATCTTATTCTTTTATACAAGTAAGAATCTAAAAAATTATAATTTTAGTTAAAGGGTCAAGATTCAACGAGCATTAAACAGAGTTCTTCTTACCCAAATTTGTCCATCTTTTTTTTTCCTTATTGTCTGGCTTTTTTTTAATTCTTTTAACCTTATTAACATTTATTGTCAAACAAAAGCAACAGTGAGCTTTCATTTTTCAACTTTTAAGTCCATAGATTGATAGACAGCTCTGGTGGTTACGGTCGTCAGTGCTGGTGGTATATCAAGATCAACATTGTCTGCAAAATTGACTCTTCGCTTGCTCGTGAGCGTGAATTCAACAGCCAGCCACACGCAATCTTATAAAAAAATTGTTGAGGTCATATTTAAGAAATTTTAAGTTAAAATTATTTTTTAAATTTTTAATTTTTACTCTCGAAATCCTTATTAAGATATTTCCATAATAAAATTTTAGGTTTTTTGATAGAATGGCTGTAATTGAAAATTCTTATGTATCTATAAACAAACTAATTCATATATTATTTTCACTCGTACAAACAAATTTCATCATATTAAGCTTAATTATAATAAAATTTCCAAAATAATTCACATAATTTCATCGGTTTTATTATAATTGTAATTAATATGGTGAAATTTGTTTGTACAAGTGAAAAATAATATCATGAATTAATTTGTTTATAGATGTATGAAAATTTTTCAATTAATATCACTCTGTTAGAAAATGTAGAATTCTATTTTGGGATATTTTAATATAATAAAATTATAATAATTAAAATAAAGAATGGCTCGTAAATTGGACGTCTAGAGTAAAATATGCAAATATATAAAAGCTCTAGAAAAATAGAAAAATAATTTCAGCTTAAAATTTCTCAAATACCCTTAGTAATATTATAACAATATTTAAGTTTCAATGATAAAATGATAATGGCCAAACCATTAGGTTGCAAAATATAGTTATAAAAAAAAAGTTTTAGAGCCCATTTGTTTTTTTAATTTAATGACTTAATTGACTTAATTTTAGTCAGCTTAATGAAAATTTTCAGCCATTAAGTCATTAAGTTATTAAACTAATTTTTTTAACTTTTTGCTTAATTTAAAAAGTTTTAATGATATCATTAAAATATATTCTCCAAAATATCCCTATCTAATTAATTAATTTTTTATATTTACCTAAATAGAATTTAATAATTAGCATTATTACTCATCTCTATATAAGTTGTGATAATATATAGTTGTAGACTATTATTATTTTTATCTTTTTATTTCTTCAAATTAGCATTATTTATCTACATAATTTTTATGAATATTTTTTATATAAAAATATCATAAACTATAATAAAATTGGTTAACATAT
This sequence comes from Citrus glauca, assembly GCA_029633175.1. NCBI lineage: Eukaryota > Viridiplantae > Streptophyta > Magnoliopsida > Sapindales > Rutaceae > Citrus > Citrus glauca. The sequence continues at coordinate 18,097,261 of JAQOOD010000004.1, forward strand.
ATAATGTAGAATATTAAAGAGTTGTATTCAATTGAATATGATTTATATTATGATAATATATTATCATATTTATATTCTTTGAAATATTTATTATTGTTTTAACATTTATAATTTGTAAGGGTATAAATGTAAAAATATTAGTTTTCAAATTTCTAAGTTAAAAAAATTTAATAGTTATTTTTAGTGATTTAGACAAAAAAAACAAAAGAATGAGACTATTAGCACCCCTCTAAAATTCTTTTAAAACCCATTTTTCAATTATATTC
>JAQOOD010000004.1:18097626-18148637 GCA_029633175.1 Citrus glauca
GTCAAATTTTGCCAGCTCTACTCAATGGCATGTAATGAGTTCAAGTAAGCATTGATATTTCATCGACTAATGAAGTGGTTGATGGCTTACCAAGCCTTTAAAGGATCAAGAAGCAACGAATAAAAAAACAAAAGCTGTTGTTGTTGTCTCGAATGTTAGTTTTAGTGGCTTATATTTCAAATACATAATTGAAAAAGTATGATTAGTGTATATAAAGATAGAATTTTAATTTTACCTTGATTAGTGTATATAAAGATAGAATTTTAATTTTACCTTCTATGACATTGCGAACAATTACTTTATTCTTGTGAATCTATGTGAAAGTATATTAGAACCTCTATAAATTAAAACTCGATAAATTACTAATCTCAATTATGTCATAAATGTTCACTGTCCCGATTTGGACCAATGGACTAAATTAATAATTTTGATAAAATTATAAAATTGATACTTCTATAAAATTTTTTTTATATAACTTTAGGGTCCCATTCGTATGATAAATTAATAATATGTTGAAATTACAAATATAGTTGACTACGATATTTTAATTACGGGTCCAGCTAGCTTGCAACCGTGATTTGATATCCTATTTTTTGTCTTTTTGTGATCCAACTGAAGAGTTGTAAAAGTTATTCCAACGACAAGGATGCAATTACTTGGTTATTAATGCTATAGCCCCTATTGTTTCATACAAAAAAGAAAAGATTAAATTTCAAGATTTTGACACATAAGTCCATCAAAATATTTTATGATTTTTATATGAGTCCAAGTAATTTAATAAATGATTATATTTAGATATACAAAAATATGGATGGACTATTTTAACTTGCTAAAATACTCCTCACATCCATTTATTTAAAATATCAATTACAAAAAATCCCATTTTTTAGTATATTTTTTTAAAAATAAAATACCCATTTAATGTTTTACCCTTTAAGATAGTGTTACTTATAAGGATAAATAATTATTTTAACTAAATAAATGAAACTTAACTTTTATTTCTATAAATTTGCTCAACATCATATTGTTGGAGAAATCGTACCTTGAAAATCCAAGTTGACTTTTTCCGCTGAAGTGATTTAGGCTCCTAGATCACAATCCGTCACCACCACATTTGTTAGATCATGAACAGTCCCCAAGGATCTTTCAGGTTATGACTCAGGTTCGATCTGCACTTGACGTGTGGGCGCCTTTATCACTACCAAAGTAATTAGCACGAGAAAATTTTTCTCCAAATAATAGAGAGAAAATCTTTTTTTCGGATCTATATAAAGTGGCTTCTCTTTTTTCTTTAGAGAAAATAAGCCTTATATATATCCTTTTAGTGAAAACTCTAGGCTCCAAATAATGTCCTCTTTTAAAACTCACGTTTCTTTTTCTTTTAATAAAGGACCCACCATGTAAAATAACATAAGGCTCTTTACACATAAGCTAATTAAATGGAGCTTCCCACTAAATGATATAATTAGGCTTTTGACCCAAATAGCAAGTTACTTGCTTATTAATCCAGTAGTGGTGTAATCAATTAAATGAGCTAACTCGGGGATCATTTGGGAACATACAATAGTGGCTACAATAATTAAGCCTATAATTAAACTAACCCAATTATTTAATTTCAAATCTACCCTACTAAAAGATTGGAGCTGACTTCCATAATTGTATGCTCAAATAATAATTCGTCCCAAGCCACATTAATTTCTTTATTGCACAATCATTTATACCAAATCGTTAATTAAATTGATATCTCAACCGTCCAATCAATTTAATAACATCTTATTCATTGATCCTTACTGGTTTTCTCTAATGATCATTTTCAACATACTAAATATGTTGATACACTCTAGCAAGAGAATTATATGATCAAGTGCCGAAAACCTGTCAAGAGATGTGTTGTACAAATTCTATATTGTTAATCTATAACTCCAATACTCATAATTGCTCCTACCAAGATACCAGGTAATCTTGACCACAAGAATTTGTCGTGCCCATTGGTAACTCAAATGGAATAATAATCAGAATCATGAAATCATTATTAACTCAAGATTAAGATTATAGTAAAATCAACGCCTATGAGATTTAATAAGTCTGACAGTTATTACAAAGTTAATTAAATCTCATACGTGATCCAGTTCAATGTAGTCGTACTACATCAATAAATTCATACATGATTAAGACAAATTATTTAATGAATTTATTACAGTTTATACTTAAATAAGGTGCCCAACTTTATTTATCAACTACGAACTAAATTTATTTAATCATAAGATAACTTGTATTTATGTCTTCTATGAATCCCCATGGTGATCACATAAATACATATAATATGATTAAATGGACTTTAATAAATATAAATGCAATTAAGATATTTGAATAAAATACCTCATTAATTTTATTAATTAGAAAAAAATATTTATTATAATTAAATAAACACATATGCTTTTAAAGAGCATATTTTCCTAACACATATAACCTTATAATTGTTAGCATAAGATATAAATTACTTATAATTTTCAAAGGGTCCCCTTAGGGCAAACAATTAATTATCATATGATAATTTGGTTGGCACAAACTCTATTATTCTTAATTTACTTATCCATGCCAAACACTATATTGGAATTAAATTTTAGTAAAATAAACATATGTCACCATCTTTAACCATCAACAGACCCTAATTGTTTAGATTTTGTTATAGAGAGAAAGATATAGTTCTTTTCTTATTATAGTAGTAAAAATAAATAAAAATAAACACAATAGATTTCTTTCAAGAGAATGCAAGCATTATTTTAATGAGATTTTGTGTTCAAGAAATTAATCTAATTATGTGGTTAGAAGACTCTCTATTTTTTGATATTTTAGAAGAATTATATGTTGGATAAATGAATAAATTAAGATCAAAGTAGAACAAAAATGATTGAGAAGAAAACCAAGAGAGAATAATTTTTTAGAATTTTAAAATTTTCATATTTTTATTGGGGTTTATTTTGTAAAATGATTGAAATTTATAGTTTTTAATATTACGAAAATAGTAGAGATTGCTAAAGAAAATGCCAAATAAATTTTTAGAATTCTAAAATTATTATATTTTAATTAGGGCTTATTGCGTAAAGTTTTTAAAATTTATAGTTTTTATTATTTACCCAAAACAATGAGGACTGTTAAAGAAAATGTCAAAATTAGGTGTTTGGTATAACGGAGGCAAGGTAGTTTCGTCCTTTAATTACATAAAATATGACTCTATTGTTAGTTGTTTATATGAAATATAACTATATTATTATTTTTTTCTTAAAATTTAAATCCAGTTGGATCTCATCTCTTATTTTTTATTGTATGTAGAAACTCTGGGGTTGATTTCTTGAATTGTAATAAGAAATTTACAATGTATATGATATTTTTGGTTAATTGAATTGTATAGTTTAATTCATATTAAATATTGGTAAAATTCATTGAAAGTTTAGGGATTAAATAAATGTTAATTGAATTGTAAATAACTTTGTAAATTAATAAATGATTAATTTATTGATTATTTAATATCCTTTTTAAGTGATAGATTTTATGTGGCTCCAACCCTATTAATTTATGAAGGTTCTAATAGTTTAATATTCAAAGAAAAAATCAGACTTCTGACTAGCCGCACCTTTTCAAGCAAGTAAACTAGTTGCTTCGCTTCCTTTCTTATCTTCTTTCCGTTCAAAGGGCTTTAGCTGGAGTAGTATATAGAATATATGAAGCTGTAGAGAGAGAACTTCTATTTTTGTTCATATTCTCTGAATGTGATGTCGCTTAAAAGCATATCATTTAAAACCTTACCTAATATTATCATTATTGAGTATAGAAGAAAGTAAGAGTCATTCACGCAAAAGATTATTCCCAATTAATTAGTTGTTAACATAAAGACACATGAACCATTAATTAAATTTAAAATCCTATCTAAAGTCTAAACATAATGAAATTGACTCAAACTTTCCAGATCTACTAAGGATGCACAAACAAACAAGCGCACAAAATTTGGGGGATTTGGAGTTGATTTACTTTGTAAACTAAAATCAAAGAATTTAAAATGAAAAATCTAAAATTGTAGAAACTAATTTTAAACAGATTTATATATGATGCGAAATATGGTTAAGTAATCATTTTTTGCTGCTAAAATTGAGTTTTAGGACAATTATCAAAATCATTGCTCACTTTTTTTTTCTTCAAATTAATAACCCTAAGACAATTACAAGCTCAATTATCTTGATCTTTCTTTACTTAACTATCAAGTAAAACAAACTCTTTACTTAATTTATTTCTAAGAAATAATCCAGAACAAGCTCTCTAAATTTAATTTAATGAAAGCATTAAAATCACAAAGAGTATAAGTTGAATCAAGAAACAAATATACAAGCTCAATTTATTTATTTAGAATTATAATTCCATATGTTATAAAACAAAAATATTTTATCATCTTGATAATAATTTGCCATTTAGGTTCAATTTTTTTTTTTAACAATTGTACATCAAAATCTCTAAAATAGTAATCAAATCACCATCAAATTCACTAGTTAGCTACCTAAACAAAGAAGATTGCAATTCTTGAACATTAAAACTGGTGAAATGTAAAATTCTCTAGAGAAAGATGAATAAATTTTGATGATGAAACTTTATTAATAAAAATCCATGTCTACAGTCTTAAAATCAACCATAACTAATAAAAAGAATACACACACATGTAGGCTTGACAATTTAAAGACTTGGGCTGAGCTTTGCCAAGCCTAGGCCCAAGCCTTTGTACTTTGTAAAGATCCCAAGCCCTCTCAAAGCCTGCTCAATAAGGACAGGCCTGGCTAGGGCTGGGCCTTGGCGGGCTTGGACCGGACAAGGGTCGGGTCTGGGCTTTTAAATCATTTTTAAAATATTTTTTTAATAAAACTATAAATTCTAAAAACACAAGTATCTAATACATAATACTCTATTGGGCTAAAAAAATTAAAAATAATTCTCCAATACATGATTAGGCAACACAAAATATGAAAAATACTAACATCACAAGTACATAACATAAAAAACAATTGCTAATAGAAAAATTAGAAATTCTAAGAATACAAAACTTCTAAGTTTCACATCATTGATCATTATGTCATAATAAATTTACAAGCACAAGACATCATAAATTCTAAAATTCATAATGCTTCATTTACAATTTAAAAATAAATTTATTTGCAAACCAACAACCAACAACACAACTCAAAATATTAACCAAGCACAATATTCTTCAACATTTTCTACATTAATCAACAACCATCCTAAATTCTTCACGATATTCTTCATAGTTCAAAAACAAAAAATTCTTCACAATATAGTCAATACTCTTCAACAAATCTAATTACATATATTTAGGCACGATATTATACAATAAAACACTGAAGCTTAATTGAGGTGGAATACTGGAGTTGGTGATGGCTTGCTGGTTTGAATCACGTCGACACTGGTTTGGGTTGCGTTGGAACAGATTGGTGTTGTTTGGGTTGTGTTGGAATAGATCGATGTTGCTCGCTAGTCGCTGCTGTGCTGGACGATCGTTGCTGTATTGGACGCTCATTGCTGGACGCTGTGGGCTGCTGCTCTTGATTGCCGACAGCATGAACAGTGAGAAATGAGGGAAACCGAAAATGAGGGATTTAGTTTAGGGATTGATTTTGGTTTCGGGTTCAATATCGATTTGAATCTGTTATTATTTCGGTTTTGTTTTTTCTTTTAATCTTTCAATTTTTTTAATTTGAATTTTATAATATGTATAAAGTTTTGGTTTTAATATATATATAAATATATATATATAATTCATTATAACGCCCAGCTTAAGTCTGGGCTTTTGAGTAAAGCCCTTGACTGAGCCCATTACATAAGGGCATTACGAATTACAAGCTCTTCTCCATGATTTAAGCTGCAGGCTAGACTTAAAACCCGCAAGCCTAGGCCAAATAAGTCCGGGCTTTTCTGCCACTCCTGCACACATGTCTCAATTATTCAATATGAAATCCATTAAAGAAAACTATCACAAAAGACAATAGGAAGAAAGACTTATTGCTTAAATTATGGTTATGACAACCAAGTTCTCTCTCCAATTTGTTTACTCTTCTCTTCCTTGAGATCTTCTCTCCTTTGGAATTGATTCTTCACAGTTTCGTTTTCTCTTTCGGCGTGTAACTTGTTCCCTTTATATAGAACTATTGTCCTAATCCTTGTAAGACTAATAAAACTCATTTTCACCTTATTGTCTATATAAGAATAAGTATTTTACCTAAAGAAATAAGCTACTGCATCAAAATAGCTCCAAAATCCATTTTTATTGTAGCCCAATTTAGATTTTCAACTAGCCTTTCAAGATTTTATCTTTATAACCCAAATATAATCCTAAGCCTTAGTTTGTGTTTGGTATAGCCCAATAAATAGACCCCAAAAATTCATCCGAAAAGCAATCAAAATCCATGAAGTCATAATTTGGCTATTCTTTACACACAATTTGCAGCTTTTCTACTCATTTTTGTTGCTTTAACTCAAAAACTCCTACCAAACATAAATGACTAATAAAGATTCAAGAAGTTCATGAAAACTATTAAATGGCTATGAAACAAAATAATAAAAACTGTTGTAAAATTAAGTACTTATCAAATTCCCCCACATTTTCCTTTTGCTAGTCCTTAAGAAGACTAAATTAAGAACAAATAAATAAAAATAAAAATTTAATTAAAGCATTCTCCAAGGTGAATATGGATTACATTTAGCACATGCAACAAGCTTTTAAACCTCTAAGTACTCTTAGCAGATGAGTTATAGTCTTGTGAGTTCTAGCGATGATTTGACGAACATTAATTATACACTAAAAACAACAAACAAGATAAATTGCATAATAATATATAGCTCAAAGAAAGATTCATATATGTTGACATAAAAAGTCTTATAATATTGATTTTGATAATAACAAATCATATATATTGTGACTAAGAATGTTGGAGTCTTGAAATTTGTTAAGTTCTTAGGTTGATTGTTATTTTTGGGATTGTATAAGAACATGAAAACAAAAGGATAACCATTAATGATTAAATGGCAAACCATTTATACTAATTTCGGAAGAAAAAAATGAACCAATTATTGGAAAAGATTAACCGACAAATTCCAAAGAGCATCCAGGTTGCAAACGACAGACTGTTTAGCCCAAACTGCTAATTAACAAATTCTAGAGAGCATCCAGGTTGCAAACGACTGACCATTTAGTCCAAAACAGCTGGTCGATAATTTTGTGCATGTTTCTGGAATGATAACGGAGATCTAACGTCTGCAAATGGTGATCCGACTATTCAAAATTACGGTATAACGGCCACTTGCTTAAGTCAAAATAGTGATGCGATAGTAATTAACGGCAATCTGATTATTCTAGAAAGTCAACAATGACTAGTTTTCTTCTACAACTATAAAAGGCTCAATTATATTCAAATGCAAGTAATTCAACAATTATCATTGAGCTTGCCATTGAGTATTCAATCTCCCTTGTGCTTAAAACTTGTATTCTTTTATCAAATCACACTCTAGGCTTTTATTTGTAAACACATACATTGTGTGAAGGAAATTTCTTCGTAAACCTAATTTCAATATCATAATTAAGTGATTGTAAGTACATGAAACACTTTGGATAAGAGGTTTGGGATTACCTCAAATTGTAAAGGTTGATTGACACCTTAAAAGTTAATTGTAAATCTTGAAGCCTAGAAGCTTGGATAGTGGAGTCGTTAAGCTTTGTGAGCTTGGAAGTGTGGACGTAGACGAAGTTTGTGGAACCACGTAAAAAATATCGTGTTTTTTTCTATCTCTTCCCTTATCTCTTTAATTTTTTTATTGTTGTTATTATTATTAAAGCATTGTTTTGAATTATTGTGTGATTTTATTTGCCTAAGTTTTTAAAGCCCAAATCACTCCCCTTCTTGGGTTATATAGCTAGTATTTAATTATTATCAAAGTTAGGTACTCTTGTTAGAACTTAATCGTCTAGAGTAAATGATCCATGACAACCTAAAATGATTTTACCTTCAGGGATGGTTAGTCTACTACTAGATCATAATTCTTTGATGAAAATGATTATCCATATTAAAAAAATAGAATGAGAATTTACTTGCAAGCTTTAGATTATGAAATATGGGAAGTTGTTTGTGATGGATCATTCATGTCTATGACTAAAATTGAAGTAGGGGAAGATATTCCAAAACCTTTGCGGGAATGGAATGAATTAGAAAAGAAAAAAGTCTCTTTAAATTCCAAAGGCACGAATGCTCTGTTTTGTGCCTTAGATAAGAAATAATTTTATAGAGTTTCAGGTTGTTCCAATGCTTATAAAATTTAGAAGAAACTTGAAGTTGTTTATAAAGGTACAAATAAAGTCAAAAAGTCTAAAATCAGTATATTTACTAGGTAATACGAGTTGTTTTAAATAGAACATACTAGAAATTTCAAATGAGAATGATGGTTTGCAAAAACAAATTGATCTTTTGATTGAAGAGATTAAAGGACTTAAATTGGAGAATAAAACACTGCATAATAGGATTGCTTCATTAAGAGAAAAACAAAGTACTTCATATGAACATGAAAAGTTATGTGTTAATGATTGGATTAAGGAAATGAATATTTAAAAAAGAAGAACAATGAACTCAACAATATTGTGTTAAAGTTCACAAATGGTCAAAAGAATTTGGAAAAACTACTTAGCTCTAAAAAATGAGTCTTTGATAAAAGAGGACTTAGGTATAAGCCTTACTAGAAACAAAAATATTACAATAATTACTTTGTTAAGGCTGCCTTCGCTAGTGATCATAAAGTTGTTTGCCATTATTGCAATAGAAATGGTCACCTAAGTTATGCATGTCTGATTAAGAAAAATGCATATTTTGGAATTAAATGTGTTTGGGTTCCTAAAAGAATCATTGGAACTCTCAAAAACCCAAAAATTTTTGGATACTTAAAACTTGAGATTTATTCTGTAGGGATCAAAGACAAAAAATAAATGGACAGCGAATGCTCGAGACATATGATAGGAAATTATTCTTAATTTTCGAATTGTAATAAAACCGAAAATGGTGGAGAAATATCTCTTGGAGATGTCGGTAAAGATTCTTATACCTTTATTGAAAACGTGTGTTTAGTTGAAAATTTGAAACACAACTTGCTTAATTAATGATAAAGGTTATTGAGTTATTAAATGGTTATATTAGTCAATTAACGTGCAAATGCTAACAACATCCTAATGGATTCTAATCTAGCTACAAGCGCAAATATTTCATCAAAATCAATTCATTCTTCTTGGTTATATCATTGAGCCATTAATGTAGCTTTATTTCTTACAACCACATTGGATCTATCCATTTTATTTTTGAAATGCCCATTTAGTACTTATAATGAAGTGATGTTTTGGTTTAGGAACTAATTTTCACACATTGTTTCTATCAAATTGATTCAACCTCTTGCATTGCCATAATCAAAGATTTATCATTTTCCTCATTCGCAAAGAATTTTAGTTCAATTTGAGATATGAATGTATCATGCTCACATGTATTCATAAGTGATGATGTAATGGTTACACCTCGTGAGAGATCTCCTAAAATTAAGTTTTTAGGGTGAAAAGAAACATACCCCTACTCCTTAGGGAGTGTTTGAGAAGTACCTTCATCTTACTTTGAATTAGTTTTTTCTTGTTGCTTTTTCTTTCACATGATGTATCATCTTTCTTATCATTTAAAAGTTCTTGTTATAGCTCTTCATCTGCATCACCATCAACGACAACTTTCTCTGTAGAGGAAATGTTAGACTTATCAAATGTAAATGCATAGATTCTTCCACAACTAAAGTTCTCTTATTATATACTCTATAAGCTTTTTTGCTTGTGTTTGAATAAGCAAGAAAAATACCAACATTAGATTTTGGATCAAATTTACCAAGATTATTTTTTGTGTTCAAAATAAAACATTTACATCCAAAATTTTTGAAATAACCAATGTTGGGTTTTCTATCTTTCCAAAGCTCTTAAGGAGTTTTATTGAGATAAGGTTTAATCAACACACGATTTAAAATATAACAAGCGGTATTGACGGCTTTAGCCCAAAATACTTAGGGAAAGTATTTTCATTCAAAATGGTCCTAGTCATTTCTTGAATTGACTTATTCTTTCTCTCAACAATTTCATTTTGTTGTAGAGTCCTAGGTGATAAAAATTGATGGTCAATGCCAAAATCATTACAAAAATTTCAAATACATGATTTTCAAATTCTCCACCATGATCACTTCTAATACAAAAAATAGCATATCCCTTTTCATTTTGAAATTTTTTACAGAAAACTCTAAATGTATCAAAGACATCATCCTTATTAGCTAAGAACAATACTCATATAAATCTAGAATAATCATCCACAATTACAAATTCATAATATTTGCCACTTAAACTAGTATATCTAAAAGTCTAAACAAATTAATGTGAAGTAATTGAAGTGGTTTTAAAGTTAACATGGTTCTAATTTTTTAAAAACATTTTGATTTATTTTTCAAATTGACAAACTTCACAAATTCCATTTTTTTGGAAACCGATTTTTCAAAGACCTTTAACTAAATCATTTTAAAAAATTTTTGAAATCAAATCCATGCTTGCATGACCTACTCTTTTATGCCATAACCAATGTAGAAAAATATTTATTATTAGTAGATGCACAATTTATATCAATGGTATAAACATTAATACATCTATTTCCTATAAACAAAATCTTACCATCACATGCATTCTCAATAACACATTTCGAGTTATGAAAGATAACTCTAAAACTTTTATCACACAATTGACTAATGCTAAGCAGATTGTGTTTCAAGTTTTCAACCAAACACACATTTTAAATAAGAGTAGAGGATGCATTACAGACATTACCAATACCAATGATCTTTTCTTTTGAATTATCTCTAAAGGATACATCTTCTCCGTTTTCGACTTTAGTAAAACTTGAAAACCATGTATAGTTTTCGGTCATATTCCTCGAACAACTACCTTCCAAGTACCGTTTATTCTTTTTCTTCTTCAAACTTTGCAGATAAAATCTCAAATCTTAGATACCCAAACCATTTTGGGTCTTTGAGTGTTAGCAATGGTTTCTTTTGGAACTCAAACACATTTTATTTCATAATATACATTTCTTTTAATTGGATATCCAAGCTTCTTGTGACTGTTTTGATTGCAAAGGTATCAAATAATTTTATGATCACTAGTGGAGGTATCTTTAACTAAGTAATTCTTATAATACTTTTGTTTCAAGGTAAGTTTATACCCAAGTCCTCCTTTATCAAATACACATTTTTTAGTGTTCAGTAATTTTTCTAAATGTTTTTGACCACTTGTAAATTTTAACACAATTTCATTGAGCTCATTGCTTTTTTTCTTAAGCACTTCATTTAATTTTATCAATCCACCAACATGTGATTTTTCATGCTTATATGAAGTACTTTGTTTACCATTAAATGATGCAATCCTATCATGCAATATTTCATTATCTAATTCTAATCTCTTGATCTTTTCATTCAGTGAATCATTGCATTTTTGCAGGACATCCTTTTCATTTGAAAGTTCTAGCATTTTCTTTTTAAGGCATGCATTATTTTTACCATTTTTATCCAATCATTATACAATTCCATAAAAGTATCATATAATTCATCATATGTATAATCACTTACTTTATCAAGTTCGTCAAACAATTCATCCCCAATTGTCATGAGAGCTAGATTTGACATATCTTGTTGCTCTTTATCATCATTTGTTTCTTCATCGTTGTCATCCCATGTGACTGCCATTGCCTTCTTCTTTATCTTGTTGAGAAGAGGACATTTTGATCATATGTGTTCAGGCTCCTTACACTCATAACAAGTAATTAGCTCATCAATCTTATGTTTTTATGCTTTGAGCGCAATGTTTTTCTTATTCTTTTCCGAGTTTTCTTTTTCTATTTCTCAACTCTTCCTCATATGAAATAAAAAAAAACCAATTAAATCATCAATAGGTAAAGTGTTTAAATCTTTAGCTTCCTCTATAACTGTTCTCTAAGGTCTTCATTCCATTAGTAAAGACCTAACAATTTTCTTAACTTTTTGCTATTCGAAAACATTTTTCCTAGGGCTTCTAATGTGTTCACAATATCCATAAACCTAGTATACATATAATACACATTCTCATTTTGTTCCATTTGAAATAATTCATTTTGTTGAATATATCTACTAAATTTAGACTCCTTAAATTAATTTGTCCCTTCATAGACAACTTCAATAATACAGTAGGACCATCTACTAAATAACTTAGATACACTCTCTATCAATACTGAGTCAAGATGAAACTACGAATACTATAGGGGAGTCCTTTTTCTCTGATAAATATAGTATAAAGTGATTATCTTGCCAAATAGTAATGATCTTCCACCAGAAAGCCGATATACCTTGCAAAATCTAGATAAGAATTACTATCTGTCAACGATAAGTCAAAATAATCCACATAAATCATAGAGAGGAGGGGAGCAAACTAAAATACTAGTTATGCAGCCCAAAGGGAGTGAATTGGGTTTCTAAAATTTAAGTTAATCAAACCACACAACAATTTAATCTAATTCCTTAATGAAATAAAAAACAATAAATTTAACAATACTAAAATTTAAAAGAGTAAAGGAAGCGAGAGTAAACACAAAACTTTTTATGTGGTTCGGTAATCCGTGTCTACGTCCACGTCTCCAAGCAAACCAAGCTTAAAGATTTTATTATCCAAGCCTCCCATGGTTTCAAATGCTTGTAATTGACTTCCAATGTGTCAATGGACCTTTACAACAAAAGATTATCCATAATCTCTTCACGCAAGTGTTTCCCATACTTACAAACTCACAAATTATACAATGAATTCAAGTATTACAATAAATACTCTCTTTTAGAGTGGATATACAAATAATAGCTCAATAAATATTTAATCTATAATGATTTGCCAATGGAATCTCAAAATATGTTGTTTACACTTATTTATGCTTGCAAAAGTCTTTGAAAATGAATTAAATTTGAGTTTATATAGTTTTGATACAAAAACTAGCCGTTATGGATAAAACCAGCAAGCAAGTGACTAGCCTCTTAATTAGCCAGCTCACTGCTTAGTACAGTGCAAGTTACCGTTGCAATTTGAATTTTACTACATAACACTACTTTCTAAAATTATATTTTTACCCAAAACTTTCTGTAATTTGACTATAGGCCAAAACGTTCTGTAATTTGACTACGGTGTTTCGTACAGCCATTAGGTATACACACCTTATAAAGTGGTTCTATGGTTACTATAGCATGTACATCTTAGGATTCTTTTCATGAGCCTCCTTATACACTTTGCATACACTTTATTTTAGTATGGTCAAATTGGGCCGACCTATTGAGTTAAACCTTATTGTCATCCCTAATTTGGTTAGGATTAAGTGTTCTTTAACATATATTGACTTATTTAAAAATACATTTTTTATTAATAAAATATTTGAGATATTTTTTTTCAAATATCTTAATTACATAAATATTTTGCATGGGTTCATTTAATCATATTATATATATTTTATACGATTATCATATGGATTCACAGAAGATATAAATTTCGGTTATCTTATGATTAAATAAATTGAGTTCGCAGTTGATAAATGGAGTTGTACACTCTATTTATGTAGAGCCTAAAGTAAATTCATTGAATGATTTATCTTAATCATGTATGAATTTACTAATGTAGTTTGACTATATTGAACTAAATTAAATATGAGATTTAATTAATTTTGAAATGACTACCAAACTTATTAAATCTCATAGGTATTGATTTTATAACAATCTCAATCAAGAGTTACCAATGGGCACGATATATATTTGTAGTCAGTGTTACCCAGTATCATAATAGAAACAATAATGAGTAGTGAGATTATAGATTAATAATATATAATTTGTAAAACACATCTCTTGAAGGATTTTCGATATTTGATTATAGAATTCTCTGGTCAAAGTGTGTCAATATAATTAGTAATTAAAAATGATCATTAGATAAAAACCAGTAAGTACCAAGGAATAAAATGTAATTAAATTGATTAGACAATTTAGATATCAATTTTATTATTCAAGAACACTATCCTAGATTGCAAGTAGTTATAAAGTCAATTCCAATCTTTTAATGGAGTAGATTTGGAAATAAATAATTGGGTTAGTTTAATTATAGACCTAACTATTGTAGCTACTATTGTATGTACCCATGTGATCCTCATGTTAGTTTATTTAATTGGTTGCACCATTACTGGGTTGATAAACAAGATAATTAGTAATTTAGATTAAATCTCTAATTATATTATTTGGTGAGAGACTTCATTTAATATACTTGTACATAAAGGGTCGTGTGTTATTTTACATGGTGGGCCTCTATGACAAGAACAAGTATAACGCCACTTTTGGCTTTAATTTTATATTTTAATTTAAATCGAATGATTTTGATTTTATAGAATTAAAAAAGAGATAAATAAAGAGTTTGGGTGTCCACCAAGAGAAATTAAAAAAAAGGCTTGTTTGTTTACAAAAGAACAGAGGCGCCATAATATACAGACGTAGAAATAAATTTTCTTTCTAGTTTTGAGAAAAAAAAACTATTGCTAGTTGCATACAGTAGTGATAAATGCACTCACATGTCAAGTGCAGATCAAACTTGAGTCATAACCTGCAAGATCGATAGTGATAAATCATGATCTAATAAGATTGTTTGTGATAGATCACGATCTAATAACATTGGTGGCGAAGGATCATGACTTCGGAGGCTAAATTATTGCTACAAGAAAGCAAAGATACAATTTCTAAATTATGATAATTTTATATAGTTTATGAGAATTGCAATCCAATATTTTAGCTACAAAAACAATTTTTAACCAAAAAATCTTAGATAGGATTTTTTTGTATAAAGTAATCCTAAATGAAAGTACACTCCAGGCCAAACAAATACATAAAATAATCATGTATCTTATCCTTAATAAATAAATATTCAATAAATTGATAACCTCGGATAAATAATATTTTTAACTAGTTCTTACCTAGGGCCAATGTAGTAAATTATTAATTCAACAAATTTATAAGATAGTAAGTTTTTGAAGATCCTATTATCCTATAGGACCCACTTACTATATAAATTAATAGTTACCTAATTTAAAAGTAAATTTACTTGATATTGTTGTGTATACTGGAAAAGCTATTAGCCAATAAAACAAAATAAAAAAAAAACACAAAATGAAGAGCAAAATGAGATAACAATATATTATAGAATTATTTCATTCATTTCAAGAGTGTCCAAAATAAAGAGATAAGTTTTCTTTTTATAATTATAGAATTGTTGCATGAACTTAATGGAAACATTATAGATTAAAATTCATTGTGACATAGGAAGAGTTATAGGGAAGCAAATGGTTGCTAATGGAGAGATTAAAATATGTATGTTATGAACATTCACATTTATTTTAATAAATTCATAACACTCCTCCTTGAATGTTCATTAGAAAAAAAAATGCATCATTAAAACAGTTACTAAAAACAGGAATCCTCTTATAAAAGTAATGGAAAAAGAGTACATTATAATTTTGAAGATATAAAGTTGCTTTATTAAAATCTTACTAGGAAAAAACCCTATGGGAAAAAAATATAGTGAGAAAAATGAGTACAACATGTAAAATTATGTTTAAAATAAAATATTTTCTCCAATAATTATACTTCCCCTCATCTTAATGTAGAGTTTCAAGATTTGGATAAAAATCTTTGAGTTGATGCATTCTAATTTTATGTACCAATTTTTTTTAATGTTATAGTTTCTAGAAATTTTGTAAATAAATCTGCAAGATTATCACTTGAGTGTATTTACTGAATATCTCTATCACCATTCTTTTGAAGTCCATGCATATAAATTTTTTTTGGTGATAGATACTTGGTCCTATCACCTTTTATATAACAACATTTAATATGTGCAATGCAGGCTGCATTTTCCTTATAAAATATTGTGGGGTTTTTAATTAATGACAATTCACATGTTCCTCAAATATGTTATATTATTGATCTTAGCCAAATGCATTCATGATTTGCTTTATAAATAGCAAGTAATTCTAAATTATTTGAAGATGCTCAACCATTGTTTGTTTCATTTATTGCCATGATACAGTTTTATTATTAGAGGTAAATAAATAACCTGTTTGAGATCGGGTTCTCTAGTGATCACAGAGATATCTAGTTTTTACATGTCTAAATAGTGGTGATTTTGATCTATTTGGATAAAATAAACACATGTCAATCATTCCACGGAAATAGCAAAATACATACTTTACATCATTGTAATGCATACGAGTTGGTGCAAAATACATGAGTGCACCAATTGCACTTAAATATAGTATTTTAGGACCAAGAATTGCCTCACTATCTTCTTTCTGATGAAATAGACCTTTTTCCACATTAAATGATCGTACCACCATTGGAGTACTTAATGGACAGGCTTCATCCATATAAAAACTTTAAAACTTATTTAATATATGCTGACTGATACAAGAGTATTCCACTTGGCAAATACTCAATCTGTACACCAACATCTAAGATCTTTCATTTCAAACTCATTTTTCAAATAAGAAACTGTGTTTTAAAACTCTTCACTCTTGAAAAGTTTTAGTGAGATTTAAGTCATCAACATATACTGCAACTATTGCAAATCCAATTTCATAATTTTTAATAAAAACACATAAACAAATTATATTATTTATCCTTCTTTTAATAAATAGTTACTCAGGCAATTGCATCATATACACCCAAACTATTTTAATCTATATAAGGATCGTTGTAGCTTTAAAGAATATAAATTACAAAGTTTTATTTTCTTTGCTTTTGGTATTTTAAATCCTTTGGGGCTCTTCATCTAAATATATGTATCAATAGAACTATACAGACAGTCACAACATCAATAATGTTAGCTTATATAGTTATAAATACTGATTTTGATGATAACAAACCACATGTATTGATTAAACAAGGATTTATGAATTGTGTTTTATAATAAGAAAATAAGACTATGAAATCAAAGTGTTTTGTACTAAAATGAATGTGTTTTACAACCTTTGATATTGTCTTTGAATTTCGAATTTGGACCTATTTGAAACTATTTAAATATTTTGGGTCATTCTATAATTTCACATAGTTTGGGTGAAATCATAATTTCAAAAAGTTTTAGGATTAACAAAGTAATATTTAGAAATTCTGAAATTGGACATATTTGCAAAGTTTCATAATATTTTGGACCATAATATAGTTTATAAAGTTTGGGGTCAAACTATAATTTTAAAAAATATTTCACTGTAGCAAGTGGCCAACCGGATGTGGAAATCCGGCAAGCCGAATTTGGGCAGAATGTAACCAAATCGAAAGCGGCTAACCGGATCCTGACAAACGGCAATCTGGTTGTTGTGCAAGAAAGCTTCTGATCACAAGCAGCAATCTGGATGTGGCAAACCGACATATCGGATGTTCAGAATTTCAAATTTGTGCTTGTAACGGTAACATCAAGCGGCTAACCGGATGCTCATATCCGATAATCCGGTTACGACAAAAAATGAGCATAACGACTAGTTTTTTAGCTCAAACTATAAGAACTCAAATCCAACTCATTTTCAAGACCTCCAACAAATAAAAACAAAAAGCACACGTGATATCTTGAGCCTTCAAACTTGCAAATTAAAAATATTGAATCATTTATTGTTCTTCATTTTTGAATATCTACTCATTGAGTGAGTTTCATTGTAACCTTCATTTATTCATCTCAATTGTAAGAGTTTGAGTGTGTGAGACACTTGAGTGAAGAGATTGGGAGATAATCTCTTTGTTGTAAAGGTTTATTGACACCTTGAAGTCAATTGTAATTGGTTGAAGCCTTGGAAAGGCCTGGATAGTGAAATCCTCAAGCCCGGTGTGCTTGGAGGCGTGGATGTAGGCGGGGATTGCTGAACCACGTAAAAATCCTTGAGTTTGCTTTCTCTTCCCTTGCTCATTTATTATTGTGATTTCGTTGAATTTATTATTTTCGAATTTGTTAAGGCATTAGATTGGTTTGTTGTGTGGTTTGCTTAGTTTAATTTTTAAAAACTCAATTCACCTCCCCTCTTGGGTTGCCTAGTTAGTATTTTATTTGGTATCAGAACAAGGTGCTCTTGTGTAGACTTAACCGTTTAGAGTTAAAAATCCATGGCAACCCATAGTGACTCAACCTTTAGGGAAGGACAGTCCACAATTAGACCACCGTTCTTTGACGGTAACGATTATCCGTATTAGAAAACTAGGATGAGAATTTATTTGCAAGCTTTAGATTATGAAATTTGGGAAATTGTTTGTAATGGCCCATTTATGCTTTTGACTAAAAATGAAGTCGGGGAAGATATTCCAAAACCTTCACGGGAATGGAATGAATTGGAAAAGAGAAAAGCTTCTCTAAATTTCAAAGCAATGAATGCCTTATTTTGTGTACCTGATAAGAAAAAATTTCATAGAGTATCTAGTTATTAAAGTGCTAATGAAATTTGGCATAAACTTGAAGTTGTTTATGAAGGCACGAATCAAGTAAAAGAGTCTAAAATTAGTAGGTACACTCGGCAATATGAATTATTCCAAATAGAACAAAATGAGAGTGTATATTCTATGTATACTAGATTTACGGACATAGTGAACACCCTAGGAGCCTTAGGAAAGGTCTTTTCAAATAGCGAGAAAGTTAAGAAAATCATTAGGTCGTTACCTAAGGAATGGAGACCAAAAAGGACTGTCATTGAGGAAGCTAAAGATTTGAATATCTTACTTATTGATGATTTAATTGGTTCTCTTATTTCTTATGCGGAAGACATGGTAGCCGAAAGAGGCAATGAGGAGAAGAAGAAAAGCATTGCTCTTAAAGTTTCGAAATATGAGAGTGATAAGGAAAGCGAACTGGATGAAGAGGAGATAGATATGCTGGCTAGGAGGTTAAGAAAACTTTTTAAGAAATCCAGTGAGCGAAGAAAATTTAGAGATCTCAAGAACTAAAAGGAGAAAAAGGAAGTAATCAAATGTTATGAGTGCAAGAGCCTGGCCATATAAGAATGGAAAGCCCTCTTCTCAACAAGCTCAAGAAGAAAGCTATGGTGGCCACATGGGATGATAACGATGAGGAAACAAGTGATGAGGATGAGCATCAAGAAATGACAAATCTAGCTCTCATGGCAATTGGAGATGAATCGAATGATAAACTTGATGAGGTAAATGATCTTTTTACTTATGATGAATTATACAATACTTTTAAAGAATTGCATGATAATTGGATAAAAATTGGTAAAAAGAATGCATGTCTTAAAAAGAAAATGGCAAAGCTCACAAATAAAAATGAATCTCTAAGTGCAAAAATTACATGTCTAGAAGTAGAGAATAAAACATTGCATTGTAGAGTTGCATTATCAAATGAGATATCTAGCACTTCACATGAGCATTTAGAATCATATATAGAGGACTTCAAAAATGAAAAGGATACTTTACAAAAATGCAATGATTCATTAAACGAAAAGATTAAAGGACTAGAGTTAGATAATAAAATGTGGCATGATAGAATTGCATCATTTAAATGCAAACAAAGTACTTCATATGAGCATGAGAAATCACATGTTGATGTATTAATGAAATAAAATTAAGTGCTTAAGAAGAAGAGCAATGAGCTAAATCAAATTGTGTTAAAATTTACAAATGGGCAAAAGATGTTAGATAATATGCTTAACTCACAAAAATGTGTTTTTGATAAAGGAGGACTTGGGTATAAGCCTTAACTTGAAACAAAAATATTGTAAGAATTATTTTGTTAAGGCTAACTCCACAAGTGATCATAAGATTGTTTGTCATTATTGTAATGGAAATGGTCATATGAGTTTTAGATGTCTAATTAAGAGAAATGTATATTATGGAGTCAAATGTATTTGGGTTTCAAAAGGAACTAAATCTAACGTTCAAGGACCCAAGAATATTTGGGTACCAAAGCACACAACTTGAATTTCTTTTGTAGGTACCACAAACAAGGAATGGTGGAGAGTTCCTTGATAAAGCTTGTGAGAATAATCATTTGAGCATGATCTAGGAGAAAAAGATGAGGCAAGATGATTTAATTGTTTTGGTAATAATTCTTGCCATATTAATTTTGTTGAATCGATCATGATAAATTGATAATAGCTTGAATTTGTGAAAGTATATTTGTATGTTTACATGATTGAATTATCATTGTGTTTAACATTGAATGCTTTATCATGATGCATAGTTATATATATATGATGATAATTTGTCAACTCATCATAATAGATTTGTTTGATTTTGATGATTATGTAACGTCTAAGCTTGATAAACGAGTGATATGCTTGAATTAATCTTTGAATGCTTATATGTTTCATGATTGTGTAAAATATATACATGATGAATGAATTATATGTGTGAATTCTTGTATCGTTAATTGTGTTATATCATCATTCATTTATAAAATCGCCATCATTGTTTGATATGATTTCATATGTTTGGTCTTGTATACATATATGTTTCATGCACTAATTGGCGTTTTTGAAAAGTTAAATGATTTTTAAAATTGGTCAATTTTTAAGCCAAAAATAAAATGGTATGTTTAATACAAGTCTAAGAGCTTACAAAATTTAAAAAAAAAATTTCAAAGCTTAACCGGTATACCCCTTCTAATCAACCGGAAAGCTGTTTTTTATTTTGAAGCTCTCTGGACCAAATCCGGATAACCAGACATTTAAAACCGGTAAACCGAATTCATTTGATGCTCATTAGAGCACAACCGGTTAGCCGAATTTTAGCAACCAGTAAACAGAATTGGCTTTGGTTGCTCTCTGATTGAATTTCGAATAACCGAATTGGCAATACCGGTAAGCCGTTTGAGAGAGTTTCATTTCTGGACAACAACCGGTCAGTTGGTTATAACATCCAGAAAGCCAGATTTGCATAAGAAGCTTGCTGGAACAAAACTGGATTTCCGGTTCAAGTCAATCCAGAAAATCATTTTCGGCCTTCATCTTTTTGCTCACAACCAGCTAGCTGGTTAGTGAAATCTGGCAAGCCAGATTCTTGAGCTTTTGGTTTTTTTTTTCTTCTACCTCTTTTGCGAATTTTCTGCACTTGTTCTTCCTCTCTCTCAAAACCGTGAGCCACCCTCTTCCATTTCCAATCAACTCCTCTTCATTTCTCAACCTTTTTTATGCCAAGATCAATCTCTTAAACCATTACCCATGCATTTCATCTTCATTAAACTCTTCTCTATCATCATTTCTTCACTTGTTCTTCATCATTTCATTACCATCTCATTCACGTGTGAACAGTACCTCTCCATTTCTTTCTCAAACTCTTCATCTTTCACTCATTTTCTTGTTAAAATCAATCATCCAACTCATTATTCATTCATTACTCTTTCAATTTTCACTCTCAAAACTCGATCTCATCATCTCTCCACATAAAACCCAAAATCAAAGATTCTCACTCTACCCGTTTCTCTCTCTTCATTTTCAAGCTTCCTTTAGCCCATTTTTAATCCAATCTACATCATATATTAGCTTCATTTATCTCTAGGATAAATTTTTCTTGGCTCAAATAAATCCATTTCACTCAATTTTTGTAAACCCGAAATTGCATATTTAAGCTCTTTTTGGTCCACTTTTGAACCAATCAACACCATCTAATCTTAAATCATCTCTTGGATCAATATAATCGGTTTAAAATCATCAATTTCACTCATTATTTTACAATACCGAATTTGTCCATTTTGGGTATATGCACCTACATTTTCATATGCATAATTATTTTAATTGCGGATTACGGATAATGGTTGTTTAATATTAAGATATGTTATATTTGGATTATGTTTTATGTGTTGCTTGATAACTTGGTGGAGTTGTTGATTTGTTATACTTAAGCTTATATGGAAGTGTTTTTAATCACATTGTGTATTTAAGGATTTATTCATTTTTAAGGGGAGATTCTGCCGAAATTTTTGCTCGCCCAAAATTGGTAATATCTTCTTTGAATTATTTTTGGCGATCTTATTTCAAATTGCATATATCTTTTTTTTTAAAGCGGAAAATAAATATGATACGTTTTTTATAATATTATTTTGGTTAAATTTTTTAATTGACCATATATTTAGGGGGAGCATACAATATGTTTTTGGATAATATGCATTTTGAACTTTTTTGTTGTCCAAAGGGGGAGAATGTGTTGAAATTTTTACTCGAACAAACATGAGTAATAAATTTGCTACCTTATTCTTTTCCTTTAAGTTTTCTTTTTGATGATAAAGGGGGAGAAGAATACATACTTTTACATTTATAAAAATTTGTTACTCTTTTTCTTTGCCAATTAAGTTTTCTTTTTGATGATGAAGGAGGAGAATTATTTAATATGTGTTATAAAAAGTGTTTTAAAAATATGCATGTATCCAGGGGGAGTATGCATGTATGCAAAGGGAGTCTGTTTTAAATAAATTTTTTTAACCTTGCATTGATTAAAAGGGAGCCTTTTTATAACTATATTAAATCTTTGTACTGTATTTTGTCATCATCAAAAAGGGAGAGATTTAAAAATATGCATGTATCCAGGAGGAGTATGCATGTATGCAAGGGGAGTCTGTTTTAAATAAATTTTTTTAACCTTACATTGATTAAAAGGGAGCTTTTTTATAACTAGATTAAATCTTCGTAATATATTTTGTCATCATCAAAAGGGGGAGATTTTTAGCTTATATAGCTACAGATATTGATTTTGGTGATAACAAACCACATATATTAATTAAACAAAGATTTATGAATTGTGTTTTATAATAAGAAAATGAGGCTATAAAATCAAAGTGTTTTTTATTAAAATAAATGTGTTTTAAAACCTTTGATATTGTCTTTGAATTTCAAATTTAGACCTATTTGAAATTATTTAAATATTTTGGGTCATTCTATAATTTCACATAGTTTGGGTGAAATCATAATTTCAGAAAATTTTGGGATTAACAAAGTGATATTTAGAAATTTTGAAATTGGACATATTTGTAAAGTTTCATAACATTTTGGGTCATAATATAGTTTATAAAGTTTAGGGGTCAAACTATAATTTTAGAAACTATTTCATTGTAGCAAGCGGCTAACCGGTTGTGGAAATCCGGCAAGCCGAATTTGGGCAGAATGTAACCGAATCGAAAGCGGCTAACCGGATCCTGACAAACGGCAATCTGGTTGTTGTGCAAACAAGCTTCTGATCACAAGCAGCAATCTGGATGTGGCAAACCGGCATACCGGATGTTCAGAATTTCAAATTTGTGCTTGTAACGGTAACATCAAGCGACTAACCGGATGTTCATATCCGACAATCCGGTTACGACCAAAAATGAGCATAACGGCTAGTTTTTTAGCTCAAACTATAAGAATTCAAATCCAACGTATTTTCAAGATCTCCAACAAACAAAAATAAAAAGCACACGTGATATCTTGAGCCTTCAAACTTACAAATTAAAAACATTGAATCATTTATTGTTTTTCATTTTTGAATATCTACTCATTGAGTGAGTTTCATTGTAACCTTCATTTATTCATCTCAATTGTAAGAGTTTGAGTGTGTGAGACACTTGAGTGAAGAGATTGGGAGATAATCTCTTTGTTGTAAAGGTTTATTGACACCTTGAAGTCAATTGTAATTGGTTGAAGCCTTGGAAAGGCCTGGATAGTGAAATCCTCAAGCCCGGTGTGCTTGGAGGCGTGGATGTAGGCGGGGATTGCCGAACCACGTAAAAATCCTTGAGTTTGCTTTCTCTTCCCTTGCTCATTTATTATTGTGATTTCGTTGAATTTATTATTTTCGAATTTGTTAAGGCATTTAGATAGGTTTGTTGTGTGGTTTGCTTAGTTTAATTTTTAAAAACCCAATTCACCTTCCCTCTTGGGTTGCCTAGTTAGTATTTCAAATAAGGCGTTTATCCAAGCCTTCGGAGACTGTGAGACTAAGCAGAAATCAAAATATAATTGCATCCATAATCGAAGAATATGTCTTCTCATAATCAATGTTAGGTCTTTGATAAAAACATTATGCTACTAATCTTGCTTTGTCACAATCTTATTTTTTTTTTCATTTTGTTTTCTAATGAATACCCCTTATCAACAAATTTGACATCTTCATGGGTCAGAACTATTTGCCCAAATACTTTACATTTTGCAAGTGAGTTTAGTTATACTTGGATAGCACCTTTCCACTTTGCCCAATCATTTCTATGTTATCATTTTTCCATAGGTTTTGGATTAGGATCCTCATCATCATTTATGATAATATGAGCAATAGTAAGTGAAAAATATAATCAATAATTATTTCATTTTGACCCCAAATTATTTTTTTGCCAACAAAACCAATTGTAATTTCATTATTTTTTTTGTTTCTTTAGGAGAAAGTAATACTTCTTTAGTTGTTGGCTGGAAATAAGAAACAAAAGAATTAATACCTGATCAAAGTCTCGTGCTTAAAATGTATTAGAAAAGCTATTAGCCGATAACACTAAATAAATAAGTAACATAAAATAAAGAGTAAAATGAGAGAGCAATAAATTATATAATGATTTCATCCATTTCAAATATGCGCAAAATAAAGTGATGAACTATCTTTTTATAGTTACACAATCACTACATGAAATTAATAGAAACATTATAAATTATAATTCCTTGTAAAATATAGGAAGTTATAGAAAATCAAGAGTTGCTCACAATAGTGTGGCTTTTGTAAAATATTTCTCAATGTTGTTTGCGTCTTCTTGAAATTGTTTTGAAATTAAATCTCATTTCTAACTCTTTTTGTAAATATGAAATTTATGTTTGTAATGTCCATTATTTTTATTATAGAAAAATAAATCTCAAAAATAATCTTATTACTACCAATATAAGACAATTAACCACTATTCAAATAAAAAATAATAAATATTAAATCAATATAAATAATCATCCTCTCAAATGTCTTGTCTATTCTTTAAAACATTTTCCTCCATCTCATCTAGTCATCTTGCTCATTCCCATCTTTATCTTTACCTAATAAAACAACATCATGTATAAAATAAGAATTTTAATCATTAATATTACCACATCAGGGATGAATGGTGCTTGTTGTTTTCTAAGTTCATTGTATTTTTTTCCCTTTTTTTACCTTCTTTTAAAGAAGATCATCAGCTGAGGTTCGAACATGAGATCTTGGCCCTAAGAAGACATCGCTCTTACTACGTGATCAAGCCTTCGCATCCAGTAAGTTCATTATTAGATTTCATTTCAGCAAAGCGTCAACAAATTTAGAAAGAGTCTTGATGGTTTAAGTCTAGTTAGTTGAAATATCCTATTACTTAATAAATCTTTTAATCGTTGGGTGTGGCCAGTAAAACATAGGAAGGGATTTTCAAACTACATAAAAATCTTGTCTCTTTTGTATTTAGTCACTGTTTTTGATAGGTAATTAGGTTGATAAATCTTAATTAAATTTGGCTAACTATATAACGGATCTTGCATATGCCACTCAATTTGTAAAATATTGAATCAAACCGAAAATCAAATGAGGAGAAGATATCCATCCGTACCAGGTCTATATCTTGACCAGTTATAAAAAAAAAAACTTAATGAAATTTTTGGTGTTTGACAGTATCAATAAAAAAATTATCAGACTCTCGATCGATATCAATTAAAGATCTTCACCTCATATCAACTCTTCTTAGTCTTAATTTCTTGGATTTAAAAATTAAGTTTTCAATTGATCCCTTGATGATCCAATCCATTATTGTTTGACTAAAATGTTGAATATTATTGAGGCATACATCATTACATCATCAAAAATGTCAAAGTAAATAGGAGTAAAAAATGGAAAAATGTATACATCTGTCCTGAACGATTAAAAATAACAAATTCAAAGTTCTCATGATGCTCCTGCTGATTACTCAATCACATACAATGTTGTGTGTAGAGCTGGCAAAATTTGACACGACTCAATTATCAAACACGAACACGGTATAAATAAATGGGTATGGGTCGTCAAATTTAACATGATTATTAAATGGATCGGGTCCGGGTCAACACGATTTTTTTCCTTGTCGGGTTAAAATTCTTGACCCATTTACCCGATCAATAGTTCGATTATATTTTTTATTTTAAAATAATTTACATATTCTTATAATTAAAACTCAAATATTAGAGATAATTTTTTTATTCTTTAAAAGGGTGAATATAAATACAGTGTTTTATTTATAAAATTTTACATACATTTAGAGTTTCAATAGTGTAAATATGTAAAAATTAATAGACATGTATATTTTATAATATTGATATATAATATTATATATATATATATAATTAAAACCTCAATAGTATAAATCTGTAACATATTGGTAGATATATAAATTTCATAATATCGATAAATTATGTATCTATTTATGTACATATGTATGTATAATAGTATGTAAATATTTTATGTAATTTTTGTTCAATATATAGATATTAAACGGATTATTGAATAACCCAATTATTTTTTCGTGTCAAGTTTAGATCTCAATATTTTGACACGATTATTAAATAAGTCATATTTAAATCGATCTAAATTTAACACGATACGAACACAATCCAATAATCTATTTTACTAATTTAATTGTGTGTTTCACAACTTTAATAGTATGAGGCCCTGCAGCCCAATACACATTCTTCACGATGTCCCAGACATGTCTGGTACAAAAATCTCGGTGTGTTTCACAATTCAATGGTCATAACCACCTTTAACAATTTATTAAATAATAAATTCATAATTAGAGGAGACATGTAGCTTTGACAATTGTGATAAGGATTATCTTATAATTAATTACAAAATTATTTTGTCTTATTAGCTTTTGGGAATAGTAATTGGAGGCTGCCTTCGCCTCTATATGTAGTTTCTGAATGACAACCAAATAAATTGTAGACCCATCTATACAATGAGCTAGCTTTATTTGACATGAAATATGAATTATTTGATGCAGCCAAAACCAAAAAGACGCATTTTATTATTGTTGCACACACTTGTTTTCCTTTGCTTTTGTCATCATCAATCGATCTTCTACCACCCCACTGATGCTGGAAAGCAACTCGTCCCAGCTTTCTCTATTCGGCGGTTCGCGTTAGGAAATATATCTTTTTTTTAATAAGGATTTTTTATGTTATTTTGGGAAGTATTTTTATTTTAAAATAAAATATGTTTTTAGATTTAACATATTCAAAGAAAAATATAATTTGTATTAAAAAAAATACTTCTCTTATGAGAAATAAATATTATATGTAAGGAAATTAAATTCATTTGTTTGTATAATATAATAATTAATTTTTTTTATAAATATACAATTTTTAGTGTGAGAAAAACAGTAATAATTTTTTACATAGTAAATTTTTTGTCATGTTTGGTAATTATAATTCTTTCTCTAGTATAATATTTTTTCACAGAAATTTTTTTGTGTCATTATTTTTATTTTTAATTTATTTTCTACTTATTATTTGTTTAATATTTTTACTTATAAGATATTGAGTGAGATTAAAATTCACTTAAAACTTATAATGAAAAATTTAGTTGAACAAAGAGTACATCTATCATGTGGTCTTATAAGCGAGTCATTTAATTTTTTTAGAGCATGACGTTATTCCAACGTCTCAAGTTAACGTAATCTAACTAAGTATATGATTAAATTAGAAACAATTATAGATGAAACAAGAATTGAATTTCAATTTTATAGAATAGATGAATTAATGGAACGCGTTTACTTTGGAAATGGGCAGATGGTCTTTGGAATTGAAACACATTTTTAAGTGGAAGCCATAGCAGCAAGGGGAAGGGACAAAGGAGCCGAAAGCAGTAGACAAACAGAGACGATGATAAGGTGACGGGTCTTCTCAATTTCCAATTCCCCGTAAAAATTAAAAGAACGAACCTTAAATTTCTTCCATTATTATCATTATTCATCACTCATATATTAGACCATGAGTTCATGACCACCATTATTCTCCTCTCTTATTTTTTGTTACTTTCCATGCCCATCATCAAAAAAGCTCATTCTAAGCTGTACAACATTGTGAATATTGTGTGGTTCAAGACTGTGGTGGCTCAGTAGTCAATGGGTCAATTTATCTTCAAAACCCCATTTACATTGTCAAATTTGGACGGATATAATTCTTCACTGTTTCACTTGAGTTCATGGATTGTGGAACATTGCACCAAATACAAAATAGGTATGGTATTGAGCTCCCTTGTCTTGTAGGTTCGAGGACTGAATATTCTGGATCTTCTAGGTTTTGGTAATCAATTATTAGTAGCCCTTAGTTACTCTTACTGTGGAAAAAGTTAACTTTTGTTTTTTTTCTCCTTCTATTTCCATTTAATAATACCTTATTATTGTAGGGAAAACAAAAAGAAAAATAAATTAGAGTCTAACCAATACATAAATTCAGTGCTTTTTTCTTAACAATTTTTTGCATGCTTAGTCTTCATTGCTAGTACTAGACATGAGGCATATATATCTGGTTGAAATGCAGACACAATCGCCTCTAGAGACCTGGCTGAATAATTTTTTTCTTAAAAAAATTTGGCCATCCAATTTCGAATACTAGAGTTTAGAGAAGATAGTGACTAAAATTTCAATTTGAACTTTGTTCACTTTTTACTTTTTGAAAAAATAAATGATAAAAAAAACCTCAAACGCAATTGATGATTCTGAGTTAGAGAAAAAGTAATATCTTAACCCAAAAAAAAAGATTTACATCTAATTATTTATTTTTTTTAAATTCAGTATATATTTTTCTCAAAAAAAATTATATAATCTTGTCAATATAAATACTTAATGTTATTGGGAATCAAGGATGTAAGGGAAATGCATATGCTTAGTGAATTTAAGATTTATTTCTGTTTCATTTTCCCGCATTATTTATGTTGGGTATAAAAAGCAAGAAAAAGAGTAGATTGTCGTCTAATAAGCACATAAATTCACGGATTTTTTAAATTATTTTGCGTGCTTCTATCTTCATTGCTATTACTGAACATAGAACACATATATCTCGTTGAAGCTCAAACACAACTGCCTCGAGAACTTGGTCGAGCAGTTTTTTTTCGGAAAAATAATGCATATGCGGATATGCCTAATGAACTTTAAAATTGATTTCTACGTCAGTTTCCTAATCATATGAGGCATAAAAAGCAAGATATAGAAATGAAATTATCTTATAAAAGTCATTAGCCTAAATGAAGAGTTAATATGCCCTTTTGTTTTCTGTTTTTGTCCATTTCCTAATGTGAAAACCAACAAAACCGCTAATCAGCTTTAATAAACTATTAATCCATAATCTAGCTAGGTGGAAATCTATCCATTAAAATGGCTATAATCTAAAAAGCCAAAAGAACAATCTCAAAACCCCAAAAGCAAGGCTATAAATTCTCTCTTCAACAAATGTATAGATGCAAAAGATTTCAACTGACCGCTCAAACAGTTTCTTTGCTAACGTGACGCTAGTCGGTCCCACTGTTGAGCAATTAAGACTTGCACTTTATAGTTTACATACATTATATGTGAATTCAAATCGGTTCTATTTCTATCTAAGCTTTTCCTCTAAGGCGTGTTTGGGCATTCCAGAACTCAAGTAACTCGGTAAGCACTTTTGGGACTCACTTTTTTTGACAGTGGGTCCAGCAGCTGCTTGATGGCACAATCACTTGCTTAAAATAAAGCAAAAAGTGTTTTTGTCCGACTCAGTATGACGCGGGAGGAGGTTGGACCAGATGGACTTACGAAGAAAACTCAAATTCCCCCATCAATGATGACTTTGACCACACTGCAATTAGATCCTTTCAATTGCTCCAAAATCTTCACTAATTTGATGATTTCTGTTCTATTCTTAATTTGACATTTTGTTCTATGATAAATGACAATTTATGTAGCCTATTTGTTGTCCCTAGGCATAGTTCGGCTGACCGTTGAATGTATTTTATGCTTTCAGTCCTCTGAATTTTTATTTTTTTAATATTATTATTTCATTTACCCATTAAAACTTGAATCTAAGACTTAAGTTACAATGAAAGTATTCCTTACCACTTTGATTGTCACCGTAGTTTCTATTATAATAGGATAATTTTCCAAGTACAAAATGGAAAAACATATTCTTAGGAGTGAGATTTTGTAACTCAGCTAAGAATCAATTGGTATTAAGTGGTTGGTAGCAAGTTCATCGAAGTGTTTAACTACAATAGTCTCTTGCAATGATATGAGAAGTTTTTGAGATTAAGATTTGAATTATGTTTATAAAAGAAAAGAAGAACTCCGTTAATTGTATTTGAAATTGTACCTCTTGATATATTTTGTTTGCCCATTTGCTAGGATCAAATTCTATTAATTTAATTAAAAAAAAGAGTAAAATAGTATAAGTAGAGAAAGTAATTAACAATTTATCCTTATTGTTTTATATATGATAGGGTAACAAACATTAGAGAATTGATAACTGTTAGATTTAAATGGCTAAAAATGTAATGAACAATAATAAAAGAATTATAGGAAATTGGGAAATATGGTTGTCAATTCTTTGATATTTGTTACCCATCAATTAAGGTAACAATATCCAACTAACAATTCAAAGAGGGAAGATAAAATCAATGTGACAAAAATTTATAATAGTTGACTACTTGGATCTTCTGTTCGTCAGCTGGAGTCAGATTCGGCCTCTGTAGTTTTTTGTCCTATTTCTCATGGTTCAGTGTGATGGGATTTTGCTTATCTCCTTGATTGAGTTCGTGTTTTATCTTCTGATCCTTCTATTATTATCAAACATGTCTTTCGGGAGGCTACATTTATTGCTAATCTTATGGCCAACTGAACTTGTATTCATTTGACTCGTTAGTAATTTTTTATTCTTACGAAACTTCTGATTGGTTTGTCTGGCATTCTTTATTTGGATGCTCTCGAAGTCCTAAATGTTTGATATTGATTTTACCTTGTTTGTTATTTTTTAGAACTGTTTTGTATTATACTTAATATTCTTATTTTTTTTGGGAAATTTTGGCTTATATCCCCCTCATTATATTGTATTCATTATTTGATTTATATTACTGAAAAGAGTCCTCCCTAACCCCCATCTTCTTGATGGTTTTTTTTTTTGGGGGGGGGGGGGGGGGAGGGAAGAGAAGGGAGAAAATTTTAATAGATGACTCTCAATATGAGAGTTATGTGACTTAAAAATACCTTTGCTACTGAAACTATCAAGCTGACAGCTCTAATGAATTTTATGTTGTTGGAGGGCCATGTTGGTTAATGTAAATTTCACCAACGGTCAAGAGTTAATTTGGCGGGAAGTGACTGTTTTTAAGTGTGAACTGAGTGCACTGATTAGTGGCCCACTTCTGTGGAATTTTGGGGACGTTTCAGACAAAGCACTCTCTTAAAAACTTTCGGTGTTTGTGTTTTTTGGACTGATGGCTTCTTCAAATCCTATATATAACGCATTCCATACAACTCCCTTTTTACTCTTCTCAACTCAACTCAACTTCTCTTCTCTCCTCAATTAGTCTTCACTTAGTTTAAAATTTTCAATTTTGAATGATTTTAGTTTCTGAGTACTACTGTAAACGATTCCAATTTTGGAAATTTTAGTATCCTGCTGTAGTGAAACTTTTTTGTTTTTCAAACTTCCTTTT
The DNA here is from genome assembly GCA_029633175.1 of Citrus glauca. Lineage (NCBI taxonomy): Eukaryota > Viridiplantae > Streptophyta > Magnoliopsida > Sapindales > Rutaceae > Citrus > Citrus glauca. Next base: position 18,129,436 of record JAQOOD010000004.1, read on the forward strand.
GGGTTTAAACTTTTTGTTGGGGGGTGGTGGGGGTGAACATTTGATCATAAGAAACAAATTCCAAGCCTTTTAACAAAAATGATTTTGATGTTCAACGGGTGCATTCTGAGGAGGTTGCACTCGATTCTTCAGAACAAATCAACTGTTGTTAAAAGCTTCTATTTTTGGATTTTCCAGATCTTTAATAGATACAGCTTTGGCACTTAGCCTATTACTTGCCTCTCTGTTTCTTCTGCTCTGTTTGCTTCTATTATATAAACTATACTTCCTTTGTATTTTGTATTTCTTTTTTTTTCCTTTTCTTTCATTGTTCTTTTTATTTTGACTCTCTATATAGAAAAATGGGAGGAGCATCGTTGCCGCCGGGTTTTCGTTTCCATCCAACTGATGAAGAATTGGTGGGATATTACCTGAAAAGAAAAGTAGATGGTCTTCAGATTGAGCTTGAAGTGATTCCTGTGGTCGAATTGTACAAATTTGATCCTTGGGAGTTACCAGGTACCTCAGATTTTAATCGTGCAATGTTTGTATTTGTCTAATTGCCATGAAAAACATGAATTAGCTTTAGTGATCAAAGACAGTTCAAAGTTAATGTGAACAAGGAATTGTTTTTAGCTTTGTAAAGCACTTTTTTGTTTGTTTTATTTATTTGATTCCTGTTAGAATCTTTCTTCACATGGGGCCTTAACTTTTTGTACTAAAAGCCAATTTTACGGGATTTAAGTTTTCATTTACAATAATGAGAAAAAAAGCAGTGAGTAGCTGTTTTCTATTTGGTCATTCTGTTTACCTTAATCTTATTGATTTGAGAATTCAACAAAATGAATTTCCAACTGTAAATTTGCAGAGAAATCATTCCTTCCAAAACGAGATATGGAATGGTTCTTCTTCTGTCCTAGGGATCGAAAGTACCCGAATGGCTCGAGAACAAATAGAGCCACCAAAGCTGGCTACTGGAAAGCCACTGGAAAAGATAGAAAGGTTGTTTGCCAATCTACTTCTGCAACTGGGTACCGTAAGACCCTAGTCTTCTATCGTGGACGTGCACCTCTAGGGGATCGAACAGATTGGGTAATGCATGAGTACCGACTTTGTGATGATGCTTCTCATGGATCACCAAATTTTTGGGTAAATTCTTTAACATCAAACGAAAAGTCTCTCATTTCAGTAGAGCTTATATGCCTCTATTCTGTTTTGTAAGAAACTGAGATGTGCTTGGTCACGCTTACTCTATGTAGGGAGCTTTTGCTTTATGCCGTGTTGTCAAAAAGAATGAGAATGCACAGAAGACAAGTCATCCTTCATATGGGGAACCGAAAGGCAAGAGGGTCGGAAGTAGTTCAAGCATTGTGGATTTGACCTCAAGTAAGGCTTGTAACGGGCCCTTGAGCATCTCCAGTGACATTTCTTCTCAAGCACGTTACCTGTACAATGAGAGTCGCTATTCAAGCCCGATCACTTCTCCTTATCCTTATGAAGTCTCAACAGTACCAGAGTCTGAGCATGCTCCAATGGAGACCAATCCTGCAAATCTTTGGGTCTCGCCTGATCTAATTCTTGATTCTTCAAAGGTAAGACATTTAAAATTTGAAAGAAGGGACTTTCAAGGACCGAATTTACGTACTCTTTTTTTGTGATTTTCTAATTCATTTTTCACCGGGATGTTGCAGGACTATCCACAGACCCATGAAGCTGTATCTGAGTACAATCCCAACTATGAGTTTCAAAACTCAGTGACTCCCTGCCATCCATTCGAGCATAAAGATTTCTCGCATGGTTCATCTTACTCTAATTTTAATGGAGAAATTGAACTTGCAGAGGATCTCAGTCGTTTTGGCTGCATGTCACCATACTCGATTCATGCAAACTACACAGGTTTCTATGGGAATGAAGATATGCCCTATCAAGGCTATGACCACAGCAATTCACCGGATTATTCTAGTCTCTTTTGAAAAGACAACTTGGAAGATCATTTGTAACTCTCCCTTTTCCCAATGTAGGGACTTGGCAATCTGGATTGAGCTCCAATTCGTAGGCAGACAAGCAGGAACTAGCATACGTGGAGTATAGTGGTCTCCGGGTGTGATATATGGGTCTGTCGTTAAGTTTGATTAACTAGTGTACCTTGTTATCATCAATGTATCTTCAAGACAACGCGTTTTAGATGTTGGATCTTGGAGCTGAAATAACAAGTAAAACTCTGTGTCGTGTGTTCAGAGTACTGTTTTGCCTGTCAGTTCTGGTTGCTCTTGCTCTATTTTCACGTTTAGTAAAAGGTTTTCCAGGTGGTCACTTTTATCGATTTCACCAGGAGTGGGAATAATAACAGTTTGTACTCTCTCTGTTGTAATGTGAAAAAGCTTTTTGCACAAGTTACCTTGTGATGTATGTTTTTACTGCTGCAAAATCTTCTTAATGTTTATATTACAATTTTTTGAACTGTATTGACATTAGAATACTTTTTATAAAGCTTGGTACTAGTATTTGGCACTGAAGATGGATCTGGAAAAGATAAATAAATAGTTTTTTGAGCATTTCTGCAGGATTGCTATAGTCATTCGACACAGAAATTGCCGCGTGCAGCACCTCCTTTAGATAAAACACCATATAGCTTTGTTACCTTTTAGTTCTTAAATAGCTGATTCTAACTTAACTTCAGAAGCTAAGAAAATATGATAGTTCTGCCTGTGCTAGTCAAACTGCTCGAAATTCTTGAATTCTCAAGAAATTCAAAGCTTATATCTAAGTACAATGTAAAGTTGCTTTTACGCATGCCCTTCAAATTTTTTGCTGATACAGCAAGGTCAGTTAGCAGACAGTTTACGCAAACTGCATTCAAATGACTAAGCTCTCCGAAAACTAGCTGTTTTCATATGCATTGTGTTTATGCAATGCATATGCGTTTTCTTCACAGCAAAGGTGCTTATGCATTGTGTTTTCATATTTGCACAACTCGTATACAATCTTGATGGAATCACTTTCTTCAAAGAACCACAAGCAGTTAAGTTTCCTTTAGGCAATACCAGTTAGATACTCATTCTAAACTCTGACTTCCATATCAAGTTCATCATAACTTCCACAAGCAATATATATTTGGAAGGAATTTCTAATAAGGGCATTGAAAACCTTACTTAGCATGAAGGGCCATTCAAAAGGACTTACAAAGACTTGAAACACTACTTTCCTTTCTGAACTTTTCTTCCAAGTGCTTCCAAATTCTTCCCAATAATTGATTATGTGAGAAGCACTTACATCAACCAATGAGCCAAGAAAGGAATTATTGATTGTAGCTTTATATTAACTTTAATGGTGAACGTGAAGAGGCAACCAAAAAGAGCCCCAAGTTAACAATTTAATTTGTTCCCCGCGCATTCTTCACTTTAGTAAGAATCTTGATAAAGAGAGAGTACACTAATGTGACTTTATAAGAATGCTTTCCTAAAACACCAATTATCTCTAAGCACTTTCCATGAAGCACCACAATCTAATTGATATTTCAGATACTCCCACCACCCCCCAACCCCAAAAATGACTTTCACCTGCAGAACCTATTTCTTGCAGCCTAATAGGCTCTTCCCCACCAAATATATAAATGATCTGTTTGTTTCCAAAATCACTTTCAACAATATGCTCCACTTCTTAGATAGAGTGAGAAAGATGTGATGTTAAAAAAAGGAAAAAAAAAAAAGATTGCTAATCAAAAGATGTGCATTACTGAATTAAGTGTCAATTGGATCATTACCTTTTAGCCTTTCAAATGTGAAAACTGATATGATAAAATCAAGTGACTTAGAAACTTGAAAAATGTGGAAAAAGTTGTTTTTAGATTGTGTTCATTATTTTTTAAACTAATTAATATTTCATTAAACTACACATATTATAAAATTACATATGCATAACTAGACCGTTTAAAGTGCACTCGATTTCTCCCTAACCATCAACAAAGTTACAATGATTTAACCAATTGTTGATTGTAATGAATTATTCACCTGATAATGCAAGTAACACATAGACACTTAGTACAAGCTAGCAATTTGAGGACTATAAAACACAAGCACTTCTTCAAGAGTAGCCCTTGAATCATCTCCAAATAGAGACTCCTTACCATCTTCCCTCTTAGCATATGATAATCCCAGTCTAGACTTAGCTTGGCTTAGGTCACCAATGCCAGAATTGGTATCGGGCCCCGCAAACCCACCCATAACCGGAGCAAGCGGAGGCCCCATGAGAAGCCCGTCAGCCCCAAATTGAGGCCCACCTCTTGCATAATCAAAAAGTGCGGCGCCACTGCCCCCTATCTTGGGTAGAGTAATTGGGTCATCAATTTTTCCATTGTTATCTGTCCAATAAAAGAGAAATGCATCAAATGTGTCATAGTAATCATCTGTGCTTCTGTAGCCTTCAGGGCTAAATGCACCAAACTTTAAGGACTTATTTGTATATCCGGTTATCACACATGGTCCCTTGAAATCACAGCAGCTGTGAAAATTTGTAGCACTAAATCCATCAATGGTGGCCTTATAGCAGCATTTTAATTCCCTACCTGACCAAAAAATATATATCTCAAAACTATAGATTAAATCAAAATCATTTTCTAACGACATCAAAACGTGTGCAGAACAAGAAGAAAATTAATTGAAGTACCTCTTAAGAATGTGTTATCCACAAGAGAGAGAGAAAAGGGAAGATCAACTTCATGGTATTTAATTTTAGGCTGTGCCTGTGGCTTCTCATCAGAATTTTTCTTGCCTGTGTTCCAACCAAATAAGCTATTTGGGCTTTTCCAGATTGCAGAGTTTGAGATGCAAAAGGCCATAATGGCGACTCTGTCTTTCATTGATAGCCTCACAAATTCTACCAAAGAAAAGGTACCCTATCCTTTTTCTTCCCCTTGCTGATTAAAATTGTCTCATTCTTATAATGTGTGTCATGGGGCCCTGATGTGAGTTTCACTGCATTAATTGCAAGTTAAATCTTAAAATTTAATTTTGACCCTACAGTAGAGTAACTAACAGAAAGAATTCACAGTCAACTGCTAGTTAGTTAATTACATAATTATGGAAGAGAATTTCATCAAATTGATTCTAAAAAATTATACTTGATGACTTACTGTTGAGGCGACGGGTCCATAGCTCAGTGGTAGGGCATTTGACTGCAGATCAAGAGGTCACCGGTTTGAACCCGGTTGGGCCCTCTTAAGACTTATTTTATTTTATTTTTATTCTTTTAAGACACCTTTAAAACCACTTATTGCAACTTCCTGTTACTTAATTATATGATTTATATTAGGATGGGTTATTTACACTATAAAATTTACTTTAAATATCCTAATTTTAATAAAAAAATTTACTACAAATATACCTATCATGTGAATTACTATTAAAAATAATTTATTATAAGTTATTAATAATTACTTTGAATACCTATATAAAACACTTATTATTTAATGTATTATACTAATGCCGTAAACCCTAAAATTTTTATCTCTAATATTGTAATTAAATTTTAGATTAGTAACAAAGAAATCAATATTTTGAAAAAAAAATTAATACTTTTTTTTCAAAAATAAATTAACTTTAAAAAGCCTTTTTTGATGGGGTTTTGACCCTTCTTATTCTTCTTCTTCGTGTCTTCTTTTTTTTTTTCTTCTCCTTCATTTTCCTTTTCTTTTTGTAATATATATAGAATCTTTTTAATTACTATGTTCTACTATGTTCTCACTACAAGTTGTTTTCTGTGCAAAATCCAATATTGAACATAAATAAGCAGAAAATTAATAACTAAAATTATGTTAAATAATTTTTTTATAACTTGACTTGATTATGTTGTTGTAAGCATGCATTAAATCTCTTAGGTGTGTTAAATAGTTTTATTGGTGCTTTAAGTAAATAAAAATAATTAATTTATAATTTAAGTAAAGAATATTTTTAAAATTTAAAAGAATGTACAAAGTAATACTTAATTTTTTAAAATTAGTTTATGGGTGTACAAAATACTAGTGTTTAAAATAATTTATAGAGTTCAAAATAACTCCATCCTTTATTAAAATATAAACAGGACTAGATGATGAGTGCCTCTTAGTTTTTATGTTAATACAATAAATGTTGTTAAAAAAATTTGTCGGTTTTTATTAGGAAAGCAATGATGATGATCCTATACTTAATTACTTTATAATAATCATAGGATTCACTTTCTTGTTCGACATTAGCTATTTATATATAGATATTGTAATTTTCCTATTTTTTACACCTGAATTTCTTTCTAATCCAACTATCAATAATTTCTTGATTCTTCAATCTATCGAAGACCATACAATATTTCTGTCTCAATTCTCTTTCTCTCTATTTTACATGGTATCTGCCGATCTTGAGAAACTATAAGCTTTTACAGCTGATTTTTTAGAATCTTCACATATAGAAGATTTGGATGATCCATTGATTGTATTGTACACCATTCAAATAGCTCCACGGCTATATTTGTTTCACCTCTTCTCATAGGGGACAATAACAGCACATGGGTATTTGTGCGATTATTATAGCCTTAAAGTGCTAAAAAAAGTAGGATTTGTTTATAGGACCGTCGAACAACCTGCAAGTTCTTATCCAAATTTTCAGAAGTGGCAATAATGCAATGATTTAGTTAGTTCATGGATTCTTCACTGCATTACTTACGAACTTGCCAATAACATTTTGTATGCACAATCTGCACATGAGATTTGGATAGATTTACAAGAAAGGTTTGCTAGTTGAACCAAGCTATCTCAACACTGCGATAAGCGGATGCTCCTGTTTTAGTCTATTACACTAGATTAAAAATCCTTTGGATGAATTAAACTCTCTTACCTATATAAATCCATGCTCTTGTGACCATGTCAAAGCCATAACAAATCTTTTATAGCGACGTCGAGCTGTGGAATTTCTTCAACAGCTATATGATAGGTACGGTCCATTCAGAGGTCAGATTTTACATATGGATCCATTCGCTTCTCCCAATAAGATATATTCTTTAGTGCGCTAAGAAGAGAAACAACAAGAAATTCATGTGTCTCACTTTTTACCTGAAGGTGTCGCACTTGCCACTCAAAACAAGACTTATAGCAAAGGTCAACAATTTGACGGCAACTATAATGATTGCAAGAACAGTAAGAATAAGCCAACTTAAGAACATCGGGGTACAGAGGGCCGTACCAAAAATAAGCCATCTCAGTCAAATCAATATGAGTTTAATAAATGCATGAAAAGCAGCGACCGCCACACCTGTAACTGGAAAAATATTTCAGGCACCTCTTATGTGTAATCTGAATTCAACAGCAAATCTAGTAGGTATAACACTTTCTACCCCTTCCCTTGCCACTTGGATTATCGACACAGGTGGCACGAACCATATGTGCTCCTCTTTAGGTTTTTTTAAAAAAATTTCTCTTCTTATAATTCATCCAGAGTGTCCTAGAGTACAGTTACCATATGGTACGCACCATTGTTTCTATTACACCTGTTGGAACTGTCATTTTTCATTGAATTTTAAATTGGATAATATCTTTTATATCTCATTCTTTAAATCAAATCTTTTATCCGTCAGCCAATTAACTAAATTCCACTTTTATTTTGTGCTCTTATCATTGTGCTTTTTAGGACTTAAATGCAAAGAAGATTGGAGTGGTAAAGTTCAAGATAGACTATTATTTTCAGCATCCAATTGCATTACTCGCTACTACCACCTTACTAAATTTCAATCTTTGGCATTCGCGACTTGGGCATCCATCTTTAAACCATTTGCAAACTTTAGCTAAACATTATTCATCTACTTCTAGTGTGCATGATTATGTTTGTGATGTTCGTCCCCGGGCAAAACAAACTCATTATCTTTTCCAGTTAGTGTTATTTGCACAATAAACCTCTTCAGTTAATTCATTGTGATGCTTGGGCTCTTCTTTATTAGCCTTCCATTTCTATAGCATATTATTTTTTAGCTATTGTCAACGATTTTTCTCATTGTACTTGATTATTTCTCATGCATTCTAAAGCTTGAAATGACAATTCATTTGAAATCATCGTTTGGTCTTATTAAAACCTAATTTGATTAAAAAATTCAAGAAATTAGAACTGACAATGGTACTGAATTCCTTTCTAAGGAGTGCAATCTGATATCTATCAGATGCATGGCATTATACATGAATGTAGCTATGTGGTGACACCCCAACAAAATGGAGTGGCGAAGCAAAAGTATTGGCATCTTTTTGAAGTTGCTCGTGCACTATGATTCCAAGCAAATTTACCAATAACATTTTGAGGGAAGTGTGTTCTTATAACTACATATCTCATTAATAAGATGCCAACACCATTGCGATCAAATAAATCCCTTCATAAAATACTTTTCAAATGCAAACCAAATTATTCTCACCTTCGTATTTTTGGGGGTATATGCTTTCCTCATAATCATAGAATCAAAAATAAATTTGACCAACAGGGCAAAGTTGGAATCTTTGTTGCATATCCATATAGCCGGGTAAAAGCACAGTTAGTCCCTATATTTTAAGATTAGTGCCCGTTTAGTCCCTATATTTTTAAAAATGCCTCGAAACATCCCTGCCGTTAAAGTATTGATACCCCTACTGTTACTTTTTTATTTTTTTGACTTACTTTTACAATATTACCCTTTTATAATAATTTTTTTGGACATTAATAAAAAATAATTAAATTATCAATTTAACCCTAAAAAATTATATTAATTTTTAATTGTCAAAAATTATATTGCTACTTTTTATTTCTTTTGCCTTACTTTTATAATATTACCATTTTATTTTGTTTGGACATTAATAAAAATAATTAAATTACCAATTTAACCCTAAAAAATAAAAAATATATATTAATTTTAATTTGTCAAAAATTAAATTGTCAATTATTTTATGCAAACTGCCAAGTGTGCAATGGTGCTTGCAAAAAAAATTAATATGATTTTTTATTTTTTAGGGTGAAATTGGTAATTTAATTTTTTTTATTAATGTCAAAAAAAATTATTATAAAAGAGTAATATTGTAAAAGTAAGTCAAAAAAATAAAAAAGTAATTGTAGGGGTATCAATACTTTAACGGCAGGGATGTTTCGAGGCATTTTTAAAAATACAGGGACTAAACGGGCACTAATTTTAAAATATAGGGACTAACTGGGCTTTTACCCTTTTTTTTTTTTTTTGCTGCACACAAATCTTTTCTTTCAGCCATATCTTCTACAAGTAAACCAAATGGATTTAGCTAAGCTGTGAAAATTTCTGAGTGGTGTGAAGCGATGGCTGTTGAAATCAATGCGCTGGAGAAAAACAATACTCAGACTAACTAAACTTCTAGAAAGCAAAAAGCCTATTAGATGTAAATGGGTGGGCAAGATAAAATTCAAATTCGATGGAAGCATAGAATGTTAAAGACACCTCTCGTGGCAAAGGGTTACACCCAAACTGAGGGACTAGATTATCATGCTACATTTGCATCTGTGGCAAAATTAGTCACTATTCATGCTTTATTGTCTTTGGCTGCAGTTAAAGGGTGGTTTTTACATCAACTTATGCATTTCTACATGGAGATCTTGATGATGATGTTTACATGACATTGACACTGGGATTTTTTCGACAGGGGGAGCTGCTTGTTTTTAAATTAAAGAAGTTCTTTTATTGTTTAAAGTAAGCATCACGGAATTGGTTTGCTAAATTCTCATCCACAGTTCAAGCAACTGGTTTTTCTCCGTCTAAGGCAGACTACTCACTTTTTACCAAGATATAAGGTAACTCTTCTACCTTTATTCTGGTGTACATTGATGATATCATAATTGCTGGTAATGATAATTCTGCCATTATGGACTTGGAGACTTTTCCAGCCAAGATTTTTTTTTTTTTTAAATCAAAGATTCAGGGAGGCTTAAGTATTTTCTTGGGATTGAAGTGGCGCATTCTAGGCATGGGATCTTTTTTATATCAAAGGAAATATACATTAGACATTTGACGAGACATGAGCATGATGTATGAGTTTTAGCTTTACCTATGGAGCAAAAACTTCGCCTTAAGCCAACTAATGGTGTTCTATTGCCTAAGCCTTCACGATATACAAGGTTGACTAGTAGACTCATTTATCTCACCATCACAAGACCTGATATTGTTTATACTATAAATATAATGAGCCAGTTTATGCACGAACCACGGTCTAGTCATGTGGATGTAGCTTAATTTGAGACTTTTACGATATTTGAAGGGATCTCCAGGCAAAGTAGTTCTTCTATCTTCTTCATGCAATTTATATATTCATGGCTGTTGTTATTCTCATTGGGCAAGCTGTCCAACGACGTATCAATTCATTGCTATTTATTCTACCATGCTTGGTTCCAATCCAATCTCCTGGAAGACCAATAAGCAATTTGTAGTATCTCGTTCTTCAGCAGAGGCAGAATATTGACACTAACCTGTAAGCTGCAGTGGCTTAAGTTTTTATTTCGTGATCTTGGTTTTCCTTATACAGAGCCAATGACAGTCCTTTATGATGATCAAGCTACTATACATATTGCCGAAAATCTTGTCTTTCATGAACGGACTAAACACATAGAGCTGGATTGTCATTCTATTCTTGACAAGATCCAATCTCGATTGATTCTTCCTTATTATAAGGACATCATTGCAAATTCCAGACATCTTTACAAAACAACTTGGACAAGATCCCTTTCATCGACATATTGGCAAGTTAGGCGTAATAGCAATTGTGGTGATCTTATACTCAATTATCTTATCATAATCATAGGATTCACTTTCTTCTTTGACATTGTCTGTTTATGTATATATTGTAATTTTCCTATTTTGTGCACTTGTCTTTCTTTCTAATCCATCTTTAAATAATATAGTTTCTTGAGTCTTCAATCTATGGAAGACCGTACAACAGTCCTTTGTCTCAATTCTCTTTCTCGAGATTTTACAATTTTATTGAAACTTTAAAACTGCAAGCCTAAATCAATTAATCTGATCCCTACATATGAATCAAAATAATCATTGTAACAAAAATACAAGTAAATTTAATAATCAAATGGAAAATATATCTAACATAAGTGACCTAATAACATATCTTTAACATCATAGAACTAACGATTAATCTGCAGGATGGGAAGGCAAATGATTCTGAGTAACATCCACTGGAGTTTTGTCACAAGTCACAATGATCTGATCATCCCCAGGATTAAACTCTTTGAAACAAGCAATTCTCCCCAGTTCTTCAACTTCCCCAATCACGTTATCAAGCCTTGCCACTATCTCCACTAGCAAAGAAGCAAAAGCAGCAAATGGAAGTGCTTCTGAGAACTCAAGACTTGTTATTGCAATTTTACTCAACTGTGGCCTCAGCACTTTCCGTTCGGCTTCTTTCGATCGCTCGGATGATGCCCTTTTGCTTTTCCATTCGAGCAATGCACTAGTATCCGTTTTGAAACTTGACAGTGATACCCCATGTTCCTTTTGCTGCCTTGCATGTGCAGCTGCTAGGGCAAGCAAGTTGGAGGATTGGCTTCTGTTGGACCCTAGGAAGAGCCTTGGTTGGGACTTTATGGCCGTGTTCAGGTCTTGTAGGGCTTCATGGAGGTGATCGGAGAGTACTTCCGGCGAGCAGTGCCGGCGACTTTTGATGCTGTTGGCGAGCTCCATTAGTGCTTTTGATACTTCATTTGCAAGGCGAATGCATGGATCTTTGAACAGGGCTCTAACTGATCTTGGGGTCTAAAATTAACGAACACAAAATTCAACAAAAGCATTACATATGTAATCTCCGATAGGTGGAAATAATAATAATAATAACGTCCAAAGTTTTCAATGCTTATAGTTTATAATAACGTTAATTAACTTTGTAAAATAGAAATAATGAACATGCGTCGATTGTACTTTGAGAAGAAAAGAGATATTATTCATCATAGCTTAAACGTCAATTAAGCCATATGTTTTATCCCATATTACTAATAAGAAGTTGGGGAAAACAGTGTTTAAATGACAATCACTTCTTAATTACATATACATAGAGAATCAAGCATATATCATGTGTAGCAATGAGATAGAACATGGGCTCAGACTGTTGAAGAATGAAAGAAGTGTTTTTTTTTTTCCTCAAATAAGCGTCAAGAAAGTTCTGATATATGCATTAATGTATACTTTATATTGGAACTAATGATTAGCACCATGCCAACAGGAAAGTTTTCCTCAAGCATCTACTTATAGCATGATTGCATTAATTAAGTTGTTTTGTCTTACAAGGTTCCCAAAAATTTGCCCCGATCAATACAATAATACTAAATTTTCGCCATTCAAACATGAATTTATTAATTAATTACCTGAATTTCAGTAAGCAAACAACCATGAAGAGCAACAACAGTATATCCAAATTGGCGAAGAATGGCTCCCAGTTTTACATATTGCTGCCATGGGAATCTGTAACAATGCCTTGAGTGCCTCGGCTCCCAGCTCGCATATAGTGCCTGTTATACCAAATTAAATAGGTATCAAAGCATACAAAATTTAAATTTTTTATTAGATAATGTAATTATTAAAAACAAAAAAGAACTTACAAGAGTTTCATCAATAGATTTCGAGTCCAAAACAGCCTTGTAACCTTTGTAAATGGGATCTTCATCATCCGATGGTTTATCCATTAAATTTATTTTTACCTCCTCAGAACTATCATTGAAATATTCATTGACACAAGCTTCAATTGATTTGGCTAGACCTTCAAATTTGGCGACGGTGGAATTATGAAGGTCCTCTCCTGACCAATTTGGAAATATGATAAGACTCATGAAAAGGCAAATGCCACATCCGATGGCAATTGTGTAAAACCTGTCATGAGCAATCCTCAATACATTCTCAGCGCGGTAGCTTGACACCGTGATCAAGTTGAATGTCAAAAGGAATATCACAACACCATAATCATAATTCTTCTTTATGTAGGGAATGAACCTCATGTATGTTGCCGCAGCTCCTGCATGAATGTCAACAAATTTCAAAATCATATTTATAAAATTATGCCACATCATCAATTTTAATTTGTACAAAAATAGTTTGTAAAAAGAGTTCGTGATTATAGAGTTACCAACAAGAAAAACAGCAGATCCGATGAAGACGGCTCGAAAAATGTGACCGGATTCATTGGCGATGTACTCGAAGAGAAATGCCAATGATCCAGCTAAGAGAGTCCCTAATCCTCTATTGAGTCCTTTGCAAAAAGTGGCACCGGCGGTGAACTCAAGGACGACGACGACGGTCATGACAGCCCAAATGGCATTCTCTCCAATGCCTTTGAACAAAGGCCCCATCAGATACAAGAGTGAAACAAGTGTTAGCGATAAGCCAACTTTGAATGCATGAATCACTCGTCTTGGATCTTCTCGACCAACCTTCCATAACAAATTGGGAAATCTTCTTGCTTTCTCACCAATAACATTCATGTGCTTCTTCAACTTCTCCTTGCTGCTGCTTTTTCTAGAAACACCTTGATCACCACTCATGGCCATTTCAATGCCCACATGAACCTTCCTAGCCATTTCGTACAATTGGGGATACTTTGGTATATTAGAAGAACCCCAAGTTTCTAAAAGAATCAGTTGTCTTACTTTATATGGAGAAGAGAAGAGAGAGCGAGAGCGAGAGAAGGTACCTGTATTCACATGCATTGCATTATAAAGCGCACAAATAATTGAAGGGTGAGTTGCTTTCACAAGGGCTTGAGAGTCAACATGAAAGAAGAAAATATTGATGAACGTGTGATTGTAATATCTATAACCTACCAAAGTGGGGACTCCCATTTAATAGGATCATGGGTAGGCAAAACATACCTTTAAGAAGAGAAACTCAAAGGAGTAGTTGAATTTCTTCTAGGGTTTAGCTTCCAGCTGCTTTAAGTACATATTTTAACTCCTATATTTTTGAAACATTGATATTTTATATAGCTGCAATTAATAAATAAATGGGTCTTGCTATGTTACATTGATTGTAACATACAACAACCTAAAAATAGTTTCTTTGTGCCACTAAATCGTATCTATTCAAACAATTTAGAGGTTGGAAAGAACTAATTTTAGGTCAGTTGTAACTTAATGTAACTTAGCAGCTGCCTAAATTAATTATATTAATTATATTACCAAAATGAGGAAAAACAAAAATAGGTAAGTAATAAGTGTGATATCTATATTTATAAAAATATTTATAAATGTATTATTTTGAATTCTCTTCTAAAAAAATAAAAGAGAATTCCCTTGAGATCTAGATTTTTATTTATTTTAGATTTCAAAGTCTATTAAATGGAATTTCATTAAACATAGGGTTATTTTCAAAATACCCACTTGGAAATTGATTATTTTTAAATCACCAACTTATTTTTGAAAACCTCAAGTTATCCCTCAATTTTAACATGAAGACAAAAAAAAAATCATCAACGAACATTTTTTTTGTTATCTTTTAAATAAAAATAAAAGTTTTGATATTTTCAAAAGTAAATAAGTGACGTGAAAATAATCAATTTACAAGAGAAATAATCCAAAATTTACCCTTAAAACATATGGAACATTCTCCAGATTTCTCTAACCATGTGGCATGGTATGTAAGTGCCAACGTTGCCACACTATGTGCCAATTCCATTTCAAGACAAACCGACATTCAATGCCAACGTTCTGTAGTAATATATCTCTTGTTTTAACAAAATTTTCTCATTATAAAAAAAAAGTAAAAGAAGATATATATGTAGGAATTGATGATAAAATATTATATACATATATATATATATATATATACACACACTTTCGTCGTGGCATGTACTCCTTTAAAGCGCGGTTCAGATTCTTTAAATCCTCTATAATATTTGAGAGTTGTCTACTTCACTTACATTTCGTGAGGAATACACTGGCTCCACTCAATTATTTAATAATCGAGGGAGAACTGAAACTAACCCTCATAATACTTTTATGGAGGCTCGAACCATTGCTCTCAATATTGTAAGTGCAAGGGTTATCCCACTGTACCAAAGGCCCATTAGTGTTAATAACAGTTTGATAATGAAAGTAGCAGTTACTCTATAATATAATTAAAATTAATAAAATAGCATCCATGGTCATGATGAGACGTAACCATATTTTTTCATTGAAAACTAAGTAAATAAATTATATTGTTTGGTTCCATGTGTCCCTATTTATCGGGCATGAGCAACAATATACATACATGTATTAGGATTTTATTTTGAGTTTATAAATTTTCTCTATAACCACCAAATCGTCCCCCTCTCTCTATTCATATATATTAGGGTACGTAAACTCCTCTACCATTGCACTTAAACAAATTAAGGCAAATATATGGATGTAAGAACATTATATCTATAATATCTCACATGAATTAATTTCTTTTATTCCTTCAAAATTATAAGAAGTTGTATTTTTAGTGCTTAAATTGCAATAATGAGTATTTACTCCATTAGCTAGATAGAGGGGCAAAGAACAATTAAGACTAGACGGTGCAACGAGGGTCCCGTGGCACTTGCAGGGTTTAAAAATTAATTTGATTTTGGCTCAAAAGCCATTGATATGAAAGCCGTACGTACCGTATATCCTAATAAAAGAGACTTCGGTCCAATTTCAAATGCACCATTTGTTGGTCGAGCAATTAACTCAGTCTCAGGCTATCAATAATCATAGGCACAGCACACAAAATTGTAGTTGGGTTGGATCAACTGTGAACCGTCGTTTGACCAAAATGATCATCCAAAAGTGCAGCTTGCTAGAGGCTCACGGGTTTGGGTTGCAGTACAGCTATTAGTTATACTAATGAAGTAATTTAGCAACTTGCCCAAAAGGGGAAGCTGCAATCTGAATCCAACGCTTGTTATTGCCACTATTATTAAAATATTTTCTTTAACCTAATTCAAGTGATCGATATTTCGTTTCTAGTAACAAGTGTGGATCTCAAACAGCTGTGATTGACTTTTGTGAATCCTCAAAAACTCAGATTGGGCAATTCATTCATTCATTCACTTCTTCTCGTGCATTCTCAACCTCTCAATGAAAATCTGCAGCCTAGGTTTGGCCAATTGTCAATGTCACCTACTTTTAGTTTCTTCTTGCATGGGAAAAATGCGTTGCCAGTTGCCACTTGTCGCTTTAAGTCAATGTCAGGAGATATTTGATTCATCTTCAATTTGATCTTCTAAAGTCACTTTTTCGCTGGTATTGGGGCGCGTCCGATCCTTGCTAATTGCTATTCCTTCTCCACAAGGTGATTTCTCATTTATTATTTAGAAAATGAAGAAATATGACCCTTTCAAAACTCAAGCCCCTTAAATTGGAGTCGATAATGGGTAAATGTGACCTTTTAACATGTAAATAAATTATCTTAGGTAAACACGTATTAAAATTAAAATAAATTATTTTTAGAGAAAAGAATTCCTACAATCTCAAGATTTAGGGAAATAATCACAGCAAGCTTCAAATTTTCGAAAAGAGATACCAAAATTCTTTTTTATCATAATACTCTTAAAATATAGTGATTAGCAATTTGACTCTAAAGTTTTTTAATTAATACAAATTTAGTATAAATAACATAATCTATCGATTAGATTATAATATTAAATTATTTTTAACATTTAAAATAATATTAAAAATTTTTAAATTATTGCATTTATTTTTAAAATATATTTGTATTTATTATAAAGATTTTAAATAAGTTTTTAGGTTAAATAGATCTTACAATTAACAAAATATCTCCCTATTAATAGCATTAAAATTATTTTTTACATAATATTCAAAATAATTTTATTTTTAATTAATTTATTTAATTTATTTATTACTTTACACATAATAAAATACGTCTAATAGATTGTAAAACATAATAATACTTTTTAAACATTAAAATTATTCTAAAATTTAGATATTATTATATTTTATTTTAATGCCATATTTCTATTTATCATAATATTTTGAGGTCAAATTTTTTAGGGTTTATAGTCAATGAATATTATGGTGAAAATGAAATTTTAGTACCTCTTATTGAAAATTTAGAGCTTTTATAACTATTCATCCAAATTTAGAGGTATAAGTATCCTTTTCTCTTATTTTTATATTAAAAACGTCATATAAGAAATAGTTTATCACCAAGGATTAAATAAAGTATAAAAAAAATTACAGTAGAACCCACGCCCAAGTGCAAAAAGCTACTGTCATAAAAGTTAGTGCCATTCACCTTTACAAATAGAAAATTATAATATCTAAATTTATGTTGACTTACTTTGTCATCAATGCTTGGACAACGATTGTTGTTTGATGAACAAGAGACTAGGGGTGCATATACCCAGTTTAACTCAATGAACCCAATTTAATTCAATTAAACCTAATTAAAGTTATATAGGTTGTTGGGTCAATTTTTTTCAATCTGATTAATGACTAAGTTGGGGTAGGTTCATGTTAAACTCATATTACCCAAACCATCCCAAATAATAAAATAAAATATAAAATATTGTTAATTTTTTTTTATTGAAATTAATATACGCGACTTATCCTATTCTGTTTTTTAAAATAGTCAATAACCCCCTAGCAGAATGATTTTACAGTATTACACCCAGTTTAATTCAATGAACCCAATTTAATTCAATTAAACCTAATTAAATTTATATAGGTTGTTGGGTCAATCTTTTTCAATATGATTAATGATGAAGTCGGGTTAGGTTCATGTTAATAAACTCATATTACCCACAACCCATCCCAAATAATAAAATAGGAGATTGCCAGCTTTTTTCTATTGAAATCAATATACACTACTTATCTTATATTGTTTTCAAAATACTCAATAACCCCCTAGCAGAATGATTTTATAATATTATTTTTATTTTTAAATACACATTTATTTATATTTATTATAAATTAAATAAACCATATAAATGAAAATTAAAATTAAAAAATTTAAGAAAAAATAAGAAAATATGTTTTGGTGTTAATAAAAAAACTAATAAAAAATATTTTTCTTCTACATTTTGTTATTTTTCAAACATTTTCTTATAATACATATGTATTTATATTCACAAGATAAATTATAAAACAAATGACTCATTTTTATTTTTTATTTTTTGCTAGAGGAGTTTTTGAATATTATGAAAACAATATAAGATAAATGGCATGTATTGATTTCAATAAAGGTAAAATTCACAATATTCCTTATAAAATTCTTAGAAAAATTAATGTCAACTATCAATTGTTAATCTCTAAATGACCAATCTAATTTTAAACCTTTTTTTTTAATAAAAGAGATTGTTTTCAATTTCTCTCTATTAAACCTGACATTGATTGAATTCCCAAGATTTCAAATTTAAAAGTTAAATCTGAATTTTCACTAAAGGTAAGATAGATATTTAAAGATAATTTTCATGCTATTTATTGATAGATGCCGGGTACAATGGATTATATTTAATGTTATGATGGAAAACTAATATGTTTTCTTACTATTTGAATGTAATTTGAAGTATGAAATCGTGTATTTTACCTTTATATTTAAACTTCTTACATTTCTAATTTTAATCAACCCAACTTAATCTGATAATTTAAGGATTGAATTGAACTTGTTTATTTAGCAAGGTTAGGTTAATTTTTTCTCGACCCAATCAATAGTGAATTGACATTGGTTTTCACAAGTTAGATCTAACCAACCCGTATCCACCCCTACGTGAGATGGGTAATAAGTGAAATGGAAAGTTTTTTGTAGCAGTGTGAAGCTGAATATGAGAATAGAGGGAGAATATACAATTATATATTAGAAAGAGAAAGTGATTAGTGGATGGTAATTTTGAGACTTTCAAATTTTATATATTTTATGATGAATTTATTTTTTAAAATGAGTAAAGGGAAAAATTTGGTAGATTCAAATATCCCCACCCATATCTTTATTATGAAGATGACTTTTATTCTAAGTTTGTATATTTTAACTATTTATTTATGTTAGTGATCGTGTGATAGTTTTTAGAGGCTATTTCATTAGATTGTTTACTCTGATCTTTATTTCACTGGGTACACATTTGAGAAATGTTGGAAAAATAAATTTTATGCTGCCTAAAATTATAGAATTTATTAGTTTAATGTATGCTTAAAAGAATTATGATATTTTTTACGTTTATACTAAAAATTAAAAATAAGAAAAATTTTAAATTTAAGACTTATGATGTAATA
>JAQOOD010000004.1:18148737-18225611 GCA_029633175.1 Citrus glauca
AGCATCTTTTTAGCAAAATTTTTCATGTGTTAGGTTGTCAAATGGTAATAAATGGAACAGAACCTATTGAATTCTGAGTTGGACAAGTGTTCAAAAATTTCGCAATGTTTTGCACAGGCTTTAAAGGATTATTATATGCAATAGGGTTTCAAAGGTAGATGGACCAAGTTTGAGATAAGAAGAATTTTGTATAAATATTATGTAGATAAATGCCCCTTCAAAGTATATTTGAACAATGTTTTTAGATCAGGACCTTAAACAATATCTATATATGTGAACGTTTTATGAAAAATCCAAAAGTTACTATTGGTTGGATTACAAGGAAGTATAAGAACAAGGTGACAGATGATTCAATGATTGCTATAGGCATTCTTGTTAATAATCTTAGGACAATTTCTAGAGTAGAGGTAAATCACCAAAAAGTTTACAGAGAAAAAAGAAAGATATTAGAGTCAACTGCTGGCGTGTTGTGCGCGGAATGCGGAATCAAGCGCACCGAATAATCACAGAAAATTAAAAAACACAAAATTTACGTGGTTCGGCAATATGCCTACGTCCACGGGAGCAAGAGAAAAATAATTGTATTATTAACAATTATTTGAGTACAAATTTGAGTAAAGAAATCTCACTTTCCCAGAACCCAAATACACCCAGTACTCTCACACACACTCTCCAATTGCTCACTCTCAAAAGCTTAGAAACTTATAAGCTTCACAAACTTGGGATGCTATGAAATGAAGAAATGCTCTCTATTTATAGGCTTGAAGGTAGTACTATTTCACCAAACCCATGCACTATTCCACCAAACCCATGCACTATTGTCAATGGTGTCTATTTGGCAATTTTGACAAATTTGCCAACTAACCATTTTTTTCTTCAAATGTTTGGTGGCCCTTTGAAAAAATACCACATGCATGACTTTTCAACAATTCTCCACCTCGGCGAAAATTTCTCCAAATCTGAGCCGACTACCAACCAATCATCATCCCGAAAGTGGCTGCATCTCTGTGACTGCCTACGTACCCAAAATTTGGGATCAAGCCAACCGTAGTTCAAAATTCCCGAAGGACATAACTTAACACAAGCGAAGGATTTGAATTAGTTTCAAGCAATGTTGAAACTTAACTCCAGAAACTATCTTCGTCAACATATCTGATGGATTATCTTTGGTATCGATCTTTCTCAACAACACAACACCACTCTCGATAATCTCCCTCACATAATGATATTTCACATCTATGTGCTTCGTCCGAGCATGATATGTTTGATTCTTCGCAAGGAATATTGCACTTTGGTTATCACAAAAGACCGCAATATTCTCCTGGATTACTCCCAAGTCACCTAACAAGCCTTTCAACCAGATAGCTTCCTTTACAGCTTCAGTTGCTGCCATATACTCTGCTTCCGTAGTGGACAGAGCAATTGTCGATTGTAGAATCGACCTCCAGCTAACTGGACCTCTACCCAATGTGAACACGTAGCCCGTTGTTGATCTTCGCTTGTCAAGGTCTCCAGCGAAATCAGAATCACAATACCCAACACATTGTTGACCACAATCCTTCTTGAACAATAACCCAACATCAATTGTCCCATACAAATATCGGAGAATCCACTTTACCGCAAGCCATTGAGTTTTACCCGGATTGTGCATGTATCTACTAACCATGCTCACTGCTTGAGATATATCGGGTCTTGTACATACCATAGCATACATAAGACTACCCACAGCACTAGCATATGGAACACGAACCATGTAATCGTGCTCCTCTTGAGATTTAGGACATGAAGAAGAGCTTAATTTGAAATGAGGAGCTAGAGGTGTACATACCGGTTTAGTTTTGTCATCCATACCGAATCTTTCTAGCACTTTCTTCAAATAAGACTTTTGAGTCAACCATACGCTCCCATTCTTCTTGTCTCTACGAATCTCCATCCCAAGTATTCTCTGTGCATCACCCAAGTCTTTCATCTCGAACTCAGAAGCCAGCTGCTTCTTTAATCTTTCGATCTCATCTCTATTCTTTGAAGCTATAAGCATATCATCGACATAGAGTAACAAATAGATGAAAGCTCCATCTGGTAGTTTTCTAAAGTAAACACAATGATCGTGTTCACTTCTAGTGAATTTCTGCCCTTGTATAAATTGATCAAATCTTTTGTACCACTGCCTTGGCGACTGCTTCAGTCCGTACAAAGATTTAATCAACCTACACACATGATTCTCCTTTTCAGCAACTCTGAAACCACAAGGCTGAATCATATAGATTTCCTCCTCCAAATCTCCATGTAAGAACGCCGTCTTAACATCCAATTGAGCCAACTCTAACTCATATTCTGCAACTAAGGCAAGTAGGATACGAATGGAAGTATGTTTTACAACTGGAGAGAAAACTTCATTATAGTCAATACCTTCCTTTTGAGCAAAACCTTTTGCCACGAGTCTTGCCTTGTATCGAGGAGTTGTTTGATTTGGAGATCCTTGCTTTTTGGTGTAGACCCATTTATTGCCAATAGCCCTTTTCCCCTTTGGTAACTTTACAAGTTCCCAAGTCTGGTTTTGATGGAGAGACTTTATTTCTTCCTCCATAGCTAACTTCCATTGATTACTTTCACTGCTGCATAATGCTTCACTGAAAGTGTTGGGGATGTCATCATCAATAACTGGAAGTGCATAAGCTACCACCATATCTTTAGTAAGCCATCCGGGTTTCTTTATTTCTCTTCTTGGCCTCCTTGTTGCTATAAAATCATCATTATTATCTACATCACTAATTGTTTCTTCATTTTGTGGGACATTAGAAGAAACAACCTCTTCTTCAACTCTAGGTGTCACCTCCTTAGTTGAACCATTCTTCGATGTAGAACTAACTGGTACATATGGAGTTGCATCAAACTCCACCCGCTGCAATACCTCTTTGGTCTTGTTCTCCACCTGCTGAGAACTTGAAGTTTTCATCATTGAAGCTTCATCAAATGTGACATCTCTACTGCACACAAACTTTTTATCTTCGAGATCCCAAAGCTTGAAGCCCTTTACTCCACCTTTGAATCCCACAAAGATAGTTTTTCTAGCACGAGGATCCAGTTTACCATCTTTGACATGATAATAAGCTGGACACCCGAATACACGAAGGGAATCATAGTCTTGTGCATGCTTTCCAGACCACATTTCCATAGGAGTTTTACCTTCAATAGCAGCAGAAGGCAACCGGTTAACCAAGTGACTTGCGTAGCTCACAGCTTCAGCCCAAAACTTTTTATCTAAACCAGCATTAGATAACATACATCGTACCTTCTCCAGTAAAGTACGATTCATACGCTCAGCCACACCGTTCTGTTGCGGAGTATGTCTCACTGTGAAATGTCTTTTAATACCCTCGTTCTGGCATACTTGCAAGAATGGATCAGAAGTATATTCACCCCCATTATCAGATCGTAATACTTTGATCTTTCTGCTAGTTTGAGTCTCCACCAATTTCTTCCATTTCACAAAAATCTCTAGAACCTCATCCTTTGCTCGCATGGTGTACACCCACACACGTCTAGAGAAATCATCAACAAATGTAACAAAATAATGGCTTCCACCAATTGATGCAGTCTTGGTTGGTCCCCATACATCACTATGAACATATTCAAGGATCTCACGAGTATCGTGATTAGCTGTACCAAACTTGACCCTTGTTTTCTTGCCTACTACACAATGCTCACAGAAATTTAATTTACAGGTTTTGGTACCTTTTAAGAGTCCATGCCTCATCAGAGTTTGCAAAGACTTCTCTCCAGCATGTCCCAGTCGTACATGCCATAACTTGGTGGTGTCACTGTGCGCCTCAACAACATTTGCTTCATCAGTTGTACCTCCCTTCAAATAGTACAAATTGTGACGCCGAACCCCTTGCAGAATTACCATAGCCCCATGTGTAAACTTCATTATACCATCTTCAATGGTAACCTTGTAGCCTTTAGCTTCCAAAGCACCCACAGAAATTAGATTTTTCTTTAAAGTTGGAACAAATCTAACCTCTTTGAGTTCTCTGACCATTCCATCAAACATTATGAGCCGAATGGTTCCTATCCCCATTGTGCGACAAGGTTGATCATTCCCCATCACAACTGCACCGGATTCCAGATTACGAAAATCTGTAAACCATTCCTTAATAGGACACAAATGATAGGTTGCTCCACTATCAAGTATCCACTCGCTCGAACTAGCCATGTATACTGCAGGAGTAATACTTAATGAATAATCAGAGTCTTCATTTTTCTGTGCCATGTTTGCTGCTGCTGGTTTCTTCCCTTCTCTCTTTTGAGCCTTTGGACAATCTTTCCTCCAATGGCCCTTTTCATGACAAAAGGCACACTCATCTCGAGCTATTTTTCTGCTTCTCGATTTGGATCGAGAATTCTTTCCACCACGCTTATTTTGTTTCTCCATCGCCCAATCTTTACTCACCAAAGCTTCAGACGATGCTCGTTCAGAATTTTTATCATTATTCCGAATCTCCAAGCTTGTCAATGCTGTGCAAACATCTTTGAAGACGATCACACTTTTTCCATATATCAAAGTAGTCACAAAATGGCTATATTCCTCTTGTAGTGAGTGTAACAGAATCATAGCCTTGACTTCATCTTTAATATCTTCATCAAGATTCTTTAAATCAGCAAGTAACTTTTCAAATCTTGAGACATGATCGTGCATTGACACTCCATGCTTCATCCGAAAACCATATACTTGGCTCATTGCATGAAGGCGATTTTCAGGACTTTTCACCAGGTACTTCTCCTCCAATGTACGCCACAAAGTCATCGCACACTCCTCATCTTTCACCAAGTATTTCACCTCCTTGGTCAAACAAGATCTGATCTGACCACAAGCTTTCTCGTTCATACGATCCCAAATTTCTTCATCATAAAAGTGTCTTTTATTTTTCAGAACAACATCGAGATCGATTTGAATAAGGGCATCCATAACTTCGCGCCTCCACATGCCGAAGTTGATTTTCCCATCAAACTTTTCAACATCGATCTTCTGGCCTCCTATAACAGGTGCTGAATAGCGATTTGACAAATCTCGCCTCCCACCTGAAGTATCTCCAGAAATAGTCTCGGTAGATCTCTCCCCAATTCTGGAAGTTTCACCTTCTACCATTTTCACAACGAACTATTTCCACTTGAAAAACAGTCTTTATGATGTTAATTTCGCGTGAATAAATGCACCAGGAAAGTTCCCAGGAAACTGGACGGGAACTCGGTCCCAATTAAAAACCAGAATCCTTAGACTCTTATCGCCTTGTTGACAGAACTTTCCTAGACATGCAAAAATACACACTACTTACAATAGACTGTCTCCCAAGTACAAATGGCCGTCTCCACCGTATACGCGAATAGTACCGTATGTGAACAGTACCGTATACGTGAATAGTACCGTATATGTGAATAGTACCGTATACGTGAACAGTACCTTATCCCCCAAGTACGAACCGTCGGCTCTGATACCACTTGTTGTGCGCGGAATGCGGAATCAAGTGCACCGAATAATCACAGAAAAATAAAAAACACAAAATTTACGTGGTTCGGCAATATGCCTACGTCCACGGGAGTAAGAGAAAAATAATTGTATTATTAACAATTATTTGAGTACAAATTTGAGTAAAGAAATCTCACTTTCCCAGAACCCAAATACACCCAGTACTCTCACACACACTCTCCAATTGCTCACTCTCAAAAGCTTAGAAACTTATAAGCTTCACAAACTTGGGATGCTATGAAATGAAGAAATGCTCTCTATTTATAGGCTTGAAGGTAGTACTATTTCACCAAACCCATGCACTATTCCACCAAACCCATGCACTATTGTCAATGGTGTCTATTTGGCAATTTTGACAAATTTGCCAACTAACCATTTTTTTCTTCAAATGTTTGGTGGCCCTTTGAAAAAATACCACATGCATGACTTTTCAACATGGCGAATATCATGTTGAAAGCTTCAGGCAACTTTGGAGTTATGCTTACATTATTAAACAAAAGAGGCCAGCACTTTGATATTACTTAAAGTAACAAAAGAATACACACTTAGTAATAAGTGTAGATTCTAGATGTTTATAGTAAAATTTTCATGCCTTAGAAATGACTCTAAAGAATGGTATAAGCCATTTACTTGGCTGGACAGTTGTCATTTAAAAGGCCCCTCTGAAGGTGTTTCACTATAAGCCATCACACTCAATACAAATTAGGTACTTTCCAATAGCAGTATGTGTTTGTGAGTCTAAAACCCTTAAGAATTTGACCTGGTTTTTGGGGCATTTATAAGAGTATTTGGCTGATACAAGATAGCTTACTTCATGACTGATAGGCAGAAAAGTATTCTTGTAGCATTGAACCTAGAATTCGATAGATCACAGAACAAATATTGTGCAAGACATTCCTTTGCCAATTTAAAGGTAAGGTTCCCCTAAGTTGAGCTAAAGAATGAGTACTGGAGGGCTATTAGAACATCAAATAAGGATGCATTTTTTTGTAACAATGAAAGATATACAAAATATTAATACTGATGCATTTGAGTAGCTAAGGAAACTAAACCCCAAGTTTGGCTAGTCCAAGCTTTTGATAAATTTGTCAAATGTGATTATACAACAAATAATGTAATTGAGAGTTAAAATGCTTTGATTGGTAAAATGAGGAGGGCACCCATAATCAATTTAGTGAAGCGTATTAGAAAAAGGATGATGAAAGCAATAAATGATAGAAAGGCTAACTATTTAAAATAGAGAACTGATGTTCTTGCCTTCATTAATAACAAAATCAACTAGATGCTAAAGAAGATAAGGAAGCTTCGGTTACACTAACAAGTGAGGTGCTCTTTGAAGTTGAATCTACTATAAAGTGATGGATTATAAACTTAAAAGAGCAGACATATTACTTTGGGCCGTGACAAATTAGTGGCTTACTTTACAGATATGCAATGCCTTGTACAATTTATACGAGGGGTATTTACGAGAAGTTTGTTACTTTTTATTACTTAAAGATGTATATTTAAGGTAAGGGAGGTTTCCTACACTCCATTTTAAAGATCGAGTGCTGCTCCTGGATATAGAATTTAATAATCAATCAGTACCAATGTCTCTTCTTTTAAGTTCCTCCCAGATACGTGGCTTACATGCCCGGCTCAACATTCTTGGAAAACAATCGAATCGGGGGTCCGGAGGAGAATTGCTTGGCACCTGTCGGATAGAATCTTTTCCTGACATCGGTTGTAGTCGTTACAGCTATGAATGGCACAGAACTGCTTCTGTTTCTTACAATTCCAAGTCTTAAGATAAATAACTATGAAATCAGAGTTAGCGGGCTAAGCTAACTATGTTATGTAGTACAGGGTCTCAGGGTTAACGGGGACCAGTCGTCCTCTATTTGGCAAGAAATGCACGCCTTGGGAGCTCACAGTCCCTACTTTATCTATGCGACTGAACTAATCAGTCTTATGATGGGCTCTTAATGCAGGCAAGGCGGTAGAGCTATCGCGCGCAGGCGAAGGAGATGCATTTCTGGCACTGGTAGTATTGGACAAGCTCTCAGGGAATAATCTCTTTCTTATTTCTGCCTTTCTTTCCCATGACGACTAGGAACGGGCAAATCAAAAATTTCACTTCGAATTTCAGACCTCAACATCCTGCTGCTCATGGTGTTTCACGATCAGTATTGGAAATGAACGGAGAAGTCCGACTCATCACTTACTACTCGTCATCATGGGTCCATAACCATTCTCCTAATATAATAAGTGTATATTCCAACATGGAAACGAAGACTTTCGAGAAAAATAATTGGACCAGGAAGAAAAAAAGTAAAGTCTAAGCGCATATGGCACGCAAAGGAAATCCTATTTCGTTAAGAATGTATCTCGATCGTAGTTTTGGTTTTGGATCTTCCAAATCATTCCCGCAGGAGATCCGGACCCATTTTTTTCTGATCCTTCGATAAAAAGATTCATTCTCTTCATAAAAAATAGGAGGTAATTTCGTTTAAAGCATTTTTGAACTCGTTTAAGGAATTGGTTGATCGAGTCAAATCAATGGGGTCTCCGGTAAGCCCCTTCGGGCCCTTTCACTTTTTTTTTTAATCAAAGCCTTTTCCAATTTCAAAGAATAGCCATAGCTTAATGCCCGTAAACACATCCATCGGGTTTCATCTTCCCCGGCACAGTTTTAATCAAGCATGATTTATAATTTGTCTGAAAAATCTAAAGACCACGTATAAAAGTGAAGGAAATCTTGCCCTCAAATGTCTAAAGGCCACCTGATAAGCTAAAACATGCAGACGGAGAGAATTTCATGAACCACTAGCTAATAAGAGAAAATTTACTATATACTGCAAATTTTTTAGAGTTATTGGCCATAACAAAAGATGTTATCCTACTGATCTAGCCAATACACATAAGAAAACAAGCAATATATTGGTAAAGAAACGGTTAAAACATACAATAATTCATATAATCAAACAACATTTCTTGTAGTTCGTGGGCAACTAATAATGCAAATGTGTTTAGTTTTTGCTTCATGTTTGTAGAAACATAAGAAGAGATTGGGAGCAACTTCAAGGTCAAGGGCATTATTTGTAAGAGACCATACAGCTAGAAACTTACAAAATTCTAGCGTTGCTACCAGTGGCTTTGTATCTAATGGATCAATTTATGGTGGTGCTAGTAGAAGTGAACCTAATGGATCTATATGAGGTTCGTCACAATCGTTTCTGAGTTTGTAACTAAGATTTATCATTATCGTTGACTACTGTCATCATTCACTGACTTTAAGTTTTGAAGTTGGCTTTTGAAAGGTAAATTTAAGTATATAAATCTAATAAAAGAGTAAAATAAAGTATGCCAATCTAATTGAGGGTTAAATTAAAGTTTATTCTTAGCCTTTTAATATCTTTTTCCCATTAATCATAAAGGTATAGTAGCTCAATCATCACCTTTGACATCAACACAAATACCAGGTCAAGCAACAATGCATGGGTTTAGCAATATGAAGGACTACAAGGAATGCAAGGACAAAGAACGTAGTAACAATGCAAACAAGAAAAAGAAATGATGTTGTTGACCTAGGACATACGTAAGAAGGATTCTCATTTGAGAAGGTTCAACATCTATAAGAGTTACTCCTCAATTTTGCACCTGTAAGATTGAGAGATATGAAGGACAAGGGCAAAGTATTACTTGAAAGTGGTTGGTAAGCATATGCTCTAACTGAATTAGCTATATAGTTTTTCTCTCAAAGGTTGTTAATCATATTCTAAATAGTTTGCCTACTAATTTCCTGCTATGTTAGGAGGCTATGAATTTATGTTGCAAAGATTATCAGATTCAGCTAAAATAAAGTAGAGACGACATCAAACTTTTGCTTAAAATTTAACTTGTACAATGATGTTGATTTTGTTTTTTTTTTTTTTAGTTACATGTGAAGATAGTAGTTATGTTGAAGCTTATTGAGTATACCTTTAAGGTGAAGTTCATTTAATTATTTTGACTAACTTGTTTAGGGTGTTGCAAAGAATATTTGGTATGGACATTGAAGTTCTTGTAATTGCAGCAGACAAGATAATATATATAGCTGGTGTAAATATTAATTGCAACATTTCAATTAAATATATGTATTACAACCGTTGTGATGAAGCGTGCAAAATGTAATGCATGAGATCATTTTGGGAATATCACGTCTTTTTCAATGCTAGTTTTCTATTTTTATTTGTTTCTAGGATAGTTAACCCTTAACAATTTCTAAGCAATATGCATATGGGGATAATTTGTATTAGCCTTATCATTGAATTTGATTTTACAACAATAATAACTTCCAAAATGTTGTGCTCTTTAGCTACCAGCTCATAATTATCTTCAAAATTATCACTTCTCTAACAATTATTTTGTACTCCCACTTATTTGGTTCCCACAACCTGAAGAAATTAGAAGTTTTCTTCTCATATTTGTGGTATAGCCTTTGAGAATTTTGAATAGACTCTGAGATTTTTGGTGATACACAGTCACCACTATCAATGCAAAATTTATTTTTGAACTTGATAACCTTGTCATTGATCTTTAGCTCCTCATTTTCATCTGCATAGCCACTCGAACTACCTCTAGATGATGACATTGTTGTTATTGCTTTATTTTATTGATATCCTAATGGTATTTATTATTTTGTGGAGAGCTGGATTTAAAGTCGCGAACCTTCCAAATACAATTTTGAATTTTGAATTTTGGTTGTTTCTGCAATAGTAAGCTATTTTAACTTATAAAACTGATAATATACAATATAATGTTCAACTTCAAAGCCCAATTAACAGATAATATTATGGCAAACTTTAAAATTTATTGAAGTTCAAAGCCTAAAATAGGAATATTGTTATATTTTTTGGCCTATTAAGACATTTCGCTTTTGAATATTTAAATCTTACAAACAACTTACCTTTCAATTTTTTTTATTTATTTTGTAGGTATATTCACATGTCTTCTTGCAAACATTCAAATCAATAGTTACTATTGAAATCATACACTACTGTTAATAGCTTATTATGTTACAAGTTAGGGTACTTTTATTTTTTAATCAGTCAACGTTAGTCAACTATTAAAAATAACATTTTTTAAGGGGTAAATTGAAATTTTTATACTTTTAAGAGATAAATTGAAGTATGCCAAACTAATAAGGGATAAAATGAAGTTTATCCCAGATATAAACTAACTAGGATTTTAATCCTTATTTTTCCTTAACTTTAATTTTCTTAAGATTTAAAACTAATTTATGGCCTTGTATAGCCCATCCAGGCTTCTAGGCTTAGCATTTCTAAATTTAGGCATAGGTTTGCCTGGTCCGGGAGTCCGCATGGGCTGCAATTTCACATGCCCTACTTTTTTATTTTTTGTATAGCTAATATTAAATGAAGATTTGAAAACACCATTATTTTTATAGGTTCAGCTACTTTGTAATGGTGATAAGTAATCCTTTTACTTTGTCTTTTAGAGAAACTATCATTGAATTGAAACTCTTGGAATCCAGCGGATAAAATAGAATAGGTCAAATAAAATAGGTTTAAGTGCTACTGGTTTTTTTTATATCAATACTTTTTCTTCTCTAATCCAGCAGCCTCTATTCAGCCCTGTAAAAAAAAAAAAAAAAAACCTCCATTTAGCGTGGTAGCTATGCAGCTACATACAAGCTTCATAAAAAGAATTTTGTATTTTGTTTAGGTTGAATTAAAAATTTTGCATTTGGCTCCCAATTACCATCAATTATGTTCTTGAATTTGACTGCTGCAATATCTCACGTCACTTTAAAGTTCCTTCAAATGCAGTTTCGTGAATTTTAGTTTCAATCCATATTCCCTCAAATTACGTTGGAAGTTGCTTAAATCACGACCCATTTGAGTTAGGTTTTCATAGAAATTAGAGTTGCATTTGGGAATATTGATAGTAAAGGATTGCCATCATTAATAAAAAATAAATATAAATATGAATCGACCCTTTTTTGCATTATGGTAGCTAGCTGAGACTATACAAGAGAAGTACCAATCGAGTCTTACATCATTCAACTAAGAAAATAGTGTTGGGAAAATGTGCTCTTTAAAAGTATATGTATTTATTTAATTGTAATAAATATTTTTTCTGATTAATAAAATTAATGAGGTATTTTATTCAAATATCTTAATTGCATTAATATTTGTATTAAAGTCCATTTAATCATATTATATGTATTTACGTGATCACCATGGGGATTCACAGAAGACATAAATACAAGTTATCTTATGATTAAATAAATTTAGTTCGTAGTTGATAAATAAAGTTGGGCACTTTATTTAGGTATAAACTGTAATAAATTCATTGAATGATTTGTCTTAATCATTTATGAATTTATTGATGTAGTACAACTACATTGAACAGGATCACTGTTGTGCAAATTTTATTGAACTCACAAGCGCACGAATCTGTTGTAGTATAGATCAATGGTGACGAGTGTCGATCCCACGAGGAGGTGGATTTTAATTATATATAAAATTAATTTAGTGAATGGGTGATTGGATTTAAGTTGGAAAATGATTTAGACTATGCTAAAACTTAAATTAAAATAACAAGAATAAATTCTGAAATTGGAATTAAAAGGGCAAGAATAAATTGAAGTGGATTCTATTGAAATAACGTACTTGGGTATCTGGATCCGTATCAACATGTATCATGGGCTAAATATTCCTTATTAATACCAATTAAATCATGAGAGGGGAATCCACACCTCATGAACCACGCTCTAATAAATATGGTGCTAAGGGTTTATCGTGCCAAATAATATTAACCTTATACTAGGGTGCCGGTGAAACCAGGGCAGTACTAAACAAGATTAGTATTATTTGTCGACGAGAAGTCAAAACATCCACAAAAACTAGAGGGAAAGAGAAAATAAATTTACCAAATCAAGCCCATGACACATGTTGAGACTTCACCTTCAACCTAAGCTTGAAAAAAAATTAATCACTCATAGTTGAATTAGGGGCAAAATGAGAATTTATTAAAATACTTAAAAAATACAAGATAGAGAGAGAATTACAGAAAATGAACCCCAAATATGGATTCAGAGGTGCCAAATTAGGGGGGGAGGCCCCATTTTTATAGATACATCGAGTAAATCATGGCCATCGGATTAAAAATAGTTTGGACGCTCAGGATTTCACCACGTCATCAGTCAACAGTACAGTCAACAGCTACTATTTGCACAGTAACGTAGTTCAGCCACTATTTATATAGTAACTAATCTCATGTGTTGCATGTACCGTACGCGCATTTTTTGATTTATTAATATGCTGCCACGTCACCATAAACAGTACATAAGAATTTTAGCCCAATAAGATCATGACACGTCATCGGTCAATGCCACGTCATCGATCCGTCTATATGAACAGTACTGTGAACAGTAACGTAGACGGTACCCGTACATGTGAATAGTACCGTATATGTGAACAGTATCATTTTTCCTTTTATGCTCCTCCTTAGGTTTTCGACCATCCTGAGTTCAAAAATAATGTCTGTTTTGCCATCTGATCTCTCGTTTATTGTAAAATAACTATAATGCCCCTAAAATACATAAAATACTTAATTAAAATAAAACACACATAATTAAATTACAAGAAACTTAAATACATAAAAGTAAGGGTTGTTAGTAATATTTGATATGTAAAATAACAATTTTCTCCTGTATAAATATGCATTTTCTAACACTCAACACACCCCCCAACCAGCTTATTGCTAGTTCCTAGCAAATAAAGCGAAAACAAATTCAAAAATAATTTTTTTTAACACTCTTGTTTATTCAATCAGATTAATGATAACAATCAAATGAAAGTATAAGCATTATCTCCAGTCTAAAGAAACATCACACCCACATCAACCATCCACATGAATTAGCCCAGTAGACTTTGTCGTAGCTACCTTCAAGAATGACATGTCAAACCCCAAAATCTCACTGGAAGTAATGACACTCTCACAAAGAATTTAAACCCAATAAAAGTAGTAACTCCAATTAATAGTAATTGAGAGAAAATAATAAAGATGTGATCTCACATGCTCTTACCAAAAAGAAATATGCCCTTAGCTTAGAAATAATACGATCTCAAGTCAAATAAAAATGCTAGTCAACCT
Source organism: Citrus glauca (assembly GCA_029633175.1). Lineage (NCBI taxonomy): Eukaryota > Viridiplantae > Streptophyta > Magnoliopsida > Sapindales > Rutaceae > Citrus > Citrus glauca. Next base: position 18,162,407 of record JAQOOD010000004.1, read on the forward strand.
AATTTATTTTTTTTATGCATCACTACATCTTTTTAGCCCATATAACTAGCTTCTACTTCAGATTATAGTTCCCTAAAATCAAGAAGGACTTATTAGGACGTAACGTAGGCTAGGGACATGGCCAACAAAGATGGGAAATAGGAAAAACAAAATGTATGTTTGAGAGAAATATAGAGGAATTTTTTTTTTGGAATTTGCAAGGTGGATGTCAACCGTTATTTTTTTTAACAACATTTTTTTTATTGAACTAGGCATAACTTCACTATACAAAATATTTATTTATATTTTTCTCAAACATAAATAGGTGATGGATCTTGTAAGATATTGGGTAATACTCCAAATCGGAGTGGGTTAAGATGATAAGTTGACAAAGAAATGTTTTTTTTTAAAGGCTCAAAAGGGCTAACTATAGATATTCATAAAAGGAATGGCTAAAAAGGCTCAAACGGATCAAAGACGGCCTTTCCATCATCTTTTAGGACTCTAAATAATCTTCCATATCTACTAATTAAATGGGCTTTCAAATGTAGTAACACATATTTTTTTATTTTTTTAGGGTTAACTCAAAAGAAATCTAGAAATCGTATATATAATAATAAACTACTAAGCTATGTAAAGAATGGGCAAAAGGGTTACTCTCCAAGAAAAATGATAGGCTTAAAAACTCACTTGATATTTATTATGACATGTTCATTCCTTCAAGCAACTCATATTTATCTCCGACATCAACATGTTGAGTAGCAAACATAGTGTAACATCACTTCAGACTAAAGATAATACAAATACTAAAATTTGAAATCATCATATCATCCAATGTCAAAACAAATCAATTTTTTTTTTTAACAACAGTCTACCCCCAACCTATTCTAAACGTGAAAAGAAAATATGCATGCAGAAAAATGATGCAGAAAAACTAATTAGAAAATGATAGAAAATGAAAATTGTTTTTTTTTAATTTAAGAAGATGCATTTCTAGAGGCACTATACTCTATATTCAGTCATCTTTGACTCAAAAAATTTTTAGAAAATGAATATTTATAAAGGAGAAATTAAAAGAAAAAGAAAAATGAACATCAAAACATAATAAAGAAAAAGAAAATATCTGAATTTTTTTTTGTTTTTTAACAATGAAGATGCATTTCTAGAGTCACTACACTCCATATTCAGCCATCTTCAACACAAAAAGTTAGCAACAGTTAGTTTCTACAACAAAAAATTAGTAAAAACTTAACCAAGATTCCACAATTGTCGACTATTCCCTCCCCCCAACCAGAACAAAACATTGTCCTCAATGTTTTAAAGGAAAGAAGTAGAGTTTAGAAGACATCACCTGGGTGGTGCAACACAAAAGAAAATAGTTATAGGCGGAGGGTTAAATCTAATTTGTACTTCTTACTACGGTTACTGTTACCGTCATCATTTGAACGCTCCAACACAAAGCTCCAGGGGTCTGGCTCCAGTTTATAAGCTTGTAACATATCAAGTAGCTCATTAGCAGTGTGAGCACAAATAAAAAGATTTTTCGCACTGGAAGGAATAAAGTAGTTTTTTATTGCATGGTTAAGAAATGCGAAAAGGCCATCATAAAAATTATTGACATTTAACAAACCGATGGGTTTTTGGTGAATGTGCAGATGGGCCCAAGATGCTAGTGTGATAAGTGCCTCTAGTGTTGTAAGATCTCCTGGAAGGAAAATAAAAGCGTCAGCGTGATTAAGCATTTCAGTTATTCGTGTTTGCATACCTGAGACGACTAACTCTTCTCCAGTCGTTGAGTCAGACACACTGCCCAAAGGTTTTAGGACTCTAGGGATGATGCCTAATACTTGGCTTCCTCTGACAAAAGCAGCTTCTGAGACCAATTTTGATAACCCTCAGTTACCTCCTCCATACACTAAGTGTAATTTTCTCTCTGCTATGCTTCGACCAAGATCTATGGCTACATCAATGAACTCTTTATGTTTGTCATAGTTAAATCCAGAAAGCACACAAATGTTCTTGAATTGTCTATTGAGAGTAGCTGCCATTGGAATATTTCTCAAAAACAATTTATGAGTGCTTAACATAAAAGTCATATTTAAGATTCTTGGTGACAATGGATCACAACTGTGTATGAGGTGATGTGTCAATGTCAAAAACACGTAAAGCACATGGCTCGATAGTCAAAAAGCAAACAGTAAAAACAAACAGTAATAAAATTATTAAAGACAATAATGCAACTGATAAAACAACAGTGAAATAAAATAAAATAACAGTAAAGTAAAAGGATATTTACAGGTAATTGCGACTGTGGCTCACATCTTCCTCTGGTTTTACGTCCAGAAACAGCTTGAACGCCCTCTATGGGTCGAGGATAGGCTTTCCATCCAGTTTTCTTATAAACTGGCAAACAGGGTTGTTTATAGTTAGATTCTCGAGACTATATCGTGCATGCTCTTTCTGAAATAATGGCCATAACTTGATAATCGCTCCTTGCACATATCCACTGGGATGCGTTTCAAGAGACAGAAGGATATCATCCAATCACTTCTTATTCAAGTCATCCCTAATGAATTGAATATTATCTTCCCTATTATCAGACACCATTCCTAAAGAACATGAGTTTTTATTGCAATTCATTCTGGCACACTTATGACAAGCAACAAAAATTCTTCGAGCTTGTCGTTGTCTTGCATAATTTCCTTTTCCACAACCAAGCATGTATGCAATAAATTTTGGAGGTAACTCACCTGTCAATCGTACTTTCGCCTCGATTAACCAACGGATGTCAGCAGGTATGTTATTCCTCATGAGCAATCGCATGCGTTCGGACTGAGCTTTATAGATCGTAAGAAGGGCATTCTGAGGAAGTGAAGGGAATCGCTCGTGAAGCTTCGCTAGAATCTCGGATCTGTCCATACCTTCGCCTCAGAATATCAGTTATTATGGGAAACTGAAGTAACCGACTTGATTGTCATGGAGTACCGCTATTCGCCACTTTACCGGGGTAACAAACTAAAGCACACAAACAGAAAAACAAATTAAAACACACAAAAAAAAATCAAAATCGTCCTCTTATTGAATTTACCTCAAGATCCAACTGGATTTCGTAAACATTTTTCTCAATGCCTCTGAGTTGACGTTCTAAACCCTCAACATAGGCTACTAACTCTGGTGGTTGTAGAGCCCAAATGCGATGTGTTTTACAAGATTGAATCTGTCTTTTGAGATGAGTTTTGACACGTTGAAGTGGTTTAAAAATGTTCAGGAGGAACGGTCTAAGTAAAAGACTCATGATTAACAATGATAAGAGAAAACTTAATGATAAAACAAACACACTTATGCAAAAATAAATTCAAGTAGCAAAAGAATAAAAAGAAATAAAGAAAGAAAAATCAAACCACCAAAAAGAAAAAATCAATCAATTCAAATCTTGAAGGTCACTCAAATTTATTTCGGTGTCTTCTCCATGTGGTTCGTATTCTAGATATGGCTTTAATATTTGACCATTAACTTTAAACGTGACACCGATCTTTGGGTCCTTATTTCAATTGCCTCATGTGGAAAAACAGTATGAACAATAAATGGACCAGACCATCGAGAGCGTAACTTACCTGGGAATAGGTGCAAGCGAGAGTTCAATAAAAGCACTTTCTGACCTAAAGTGAAAGATTTTCTCATAATATGCTTGTCATGGAAGACTTTCATTCGTTGCTTGTAAATTTTAGCATTTTCGTACGCGTCATTGCGAATTTCTTCACGTTCTGCCAGTTGTAATCTTCTTTCTGAGCTGGCTTGCTGCATGTCAAAGTTGAATTTCTTGATGGCCCAATATGCACGATGCTCGAGTTCCACAGGTAGATGGCAAGCTTTTCCATACACTAGCCTGTAGGGTAACATCCCAATCGGGGTCTTGAAAGTCGTTCGATATGCTCATAATGCATCATCAAGTCTTAATGACCAATCTTTTCTGTCCGGCCTCACCGTCTTTTCTAATATGTGCTTTATTTCTCGATTGGAGATCTCCACTTGGCCACTGGTTTGCGGATGATATGGGGTTACCACTTTATGAGTGATTGAATATTTTGTCAAAAGAGTCTTGAATGCTTTATTACGAAAGTGGGCACCACCATCACTGATTATTGCTCAAGGGAATCCAAAGCGCGAAACAATGTTGCTTTTCAAAAACCCTATCACCACTTTGTGATCATTGGTTCTACATGGAATTGCTTCTACCCATTTCGATACATAGTCAATAGCAACCGATATAAATTGATGGCCAAAAGAAGGGGGAAAGTGTCTCATGAAGTCGATACCCCATACGTCAAAAATCTCTACCACTAAAATTGGATTTAGTGGCATTATGTTCCTTCGTGTAATGCTCCCCATTCGTTGACACCTATCACATGAAGAACAGAACGTGTAAGCATCTTGAAATATCGTTGGCCAATAGAAACCACATTGTAAAACTTTTGTAGCTGTTTTCTTAGCACTGAAATGGCCTCCACAAGCTTGCTCACGGCAAAATGAAAGGATATTTTGAATTTCACTTTCTGGGACACATCGTCTGATAATTTGATCTGTACAATACTTGAACAAATACGAATCATCCCAAAAGAAATTCTTTATTTCTGCAAAGAATTTGGCCTTATCTTACTTAGCCCAATGCTCTGAAAGTTTACCTGTAACAAGATAATTAACAATATCAGCATACCAAGGTAAAATTTCCACACTCATTAATTGTTCATCTGGAAAAGACTCATTCAATGTTAATGGCTCTGTAATTGTGTCAAAATGGAGACGAGAGAGATGGTCAGCCACAACATTTTCTGTGCCTTTCTTATCTTTGAATTCCAAGTCAAATTCCTACAAAAGCAACACCCAACGAATTAGTCTAGCTTTTACATCTTTCTTTGTAAGAAGATATTTAAGAGCAGCATAATCAGTGAATACAATTATTTTACAACCAATGAGATAAGATCGAAATTTTTCCAATGCAAAAACTACTGCTAGCATTTCTTTTTCAGTAGTTGAATAGTTCAACTGTGCATCATTCAATGTCATACTAGCATAATAAATAACATGGGGAATTCGATCAACTCTTTGTCCTAATACTGCTCCTACTGCATAATCAGATGCATCACACATGAGCTCAAATGGTAAGCTCCAATTTGGGGGCTGAATGATGGGCGATGATGTCAACAATTGCTTTAATTTTTCAAAAGCCACAAGACATAAATCATTAAAGATAAAAGGTGCATCCTTAGCAAGTAAATTGCATGAAGGTCTAGAAACTTTGCTAAAATCTTTAATGAAGCGTCTATAGAAACCAGCATGCCCAAGAAAAGATCTTACTTCTTTTACTGTTTTGGGTGGAGGAAGATTAGAAATGAGATCCACCTTGGCTTTGTCAGCCTCAATACCTTTGCTCGAAATGATGTGACCGAGAACAATACCTTGTGTTACCATAAAATGGCACTTCTCCCAACTTAAGACTAAGTTCTTTTCGATACATCTTTGCAGAACTAATGTTAGATGACGTAAATATTGATCAAATGAATCACCAAAGACAGAAAAGTCATCCATAAAGACCTCAAGAAATCGTTCAACCATATCAGAAAAAATACTTAACATGCATCGTTGAAATGTAGCAGGTGCATTACATAATCCAAATGGCATCCTCCTATATGCAAAAGTCCAAAAGGGCAAGTGAAAGTGGTTTTCTCTTGATCTTTTGGTGCTATGGGAATCTGATTATATCCTGAGTAGCCATCTAAAAAGCAATAAAATTCTTGACCTGCTAACTTATCAAGCATTTGATCGATGAATGGTAAAGGAAAATGGTCTTTACGTGTGACAGAATTCAAGTTTCTATAATCAATGCATACACGCCATCCTGTAGTTACTCTAGTTGGTATCAATTCATTATCGGCATTCGTAACTACAGTGACTCCTGACTTTTTGGGGACAACTTGTACAGGACTAACCCATGAACTATCAGAAATTAGGTAAATGATACCCATGTCTAATAGTTTAAGGACTTCTGTTCTAACTACTTCTTTCATATTAGAATTTTACCGACGTTGTATTTCCCTAGTAGATTTAGCATTTTTATCAAGGTGAATGTAATGCATGCAGTCTACTGAATTTATATATTTTATGTCCGCTATAGTCCATCCTAATGCTCCTTTATGCTCTTTTAAAACATCCAACAACTTACCTTTTTATTCGTTAATGAGGGATGATGAGATGATTACCGGTAGAGTATTTTTTTTCCCTAAAAATGCATATTCCAAAGTGTTGGGCAATGGTTTGAGCTCCAGTTTCGGTGGTGATTCTGATGATGGGATGAGTTTCTTCTCTGATGGTGCTAGTTGTTCAACTCTTGACTTCCATTTATTAGTGTCCATGGATGGTGCTGAGTCAAGTAGGGCCTTGACCTCATCGACCGATCTGTCAATATCAAAATCTAAACCAAAGTGAGTTAAACATGTTTGTAAAGAATCATCATTAAGGTTTGAAACAAAAGTATCATCAACTAGTGCTTCAATTCTAATCCTGGATTGAATTTGAGCATCCGCAGTTGCCAAAAAAGGTCGACCTAGAATAATGGGGATGTGCTTCCTTGAATCTTGTATTGGTTGAATGTCAATTACAATGAAATCAACAGGAAAAAAAAACTTGTCTACCTGAATAAGCACGTCCTCCACAATACCACAAGGTATTTTCGTGGACCGATCTGCAAGCTGTAACACTACTGGAGTTGAGTGTAATTTTCCCAGTCCAAGTTTCACAAAAACTGAATAAGGCAACAGATTTACACTAGCTCCTAAATCCAACAAAGCATTCTCAATTGTGTGGTTTCCTATGCTACATGAGATAGTGGGGGAGCCTGGGTCTTTGCATTTTAGTGGAATTTTATGTTGGAGTATAGAACTAACGTTTTCTGTTAAAAATGCCTTCTTTTGAACATGCATATTTCTCTTTTTAGTACACAGATCTTTAAGAAACTTGGCATAAGATGGAACTTGTTTAATAGCATCAAGTAAAGGGATGTTGACATTTACCTGCTTGAAGATTTCGAGAATCTCACCTGTAGATTTTCCCTTCTTCCCTTTAGCTAACCTCTGAGGAAATGGAGCTTTGGGAACATATTCTTTTGGATTATTGTCTTCTTTCTCCTCTGGTGATGAGTCCTCAACATTTACAGGTACAATTTGGTTTTCTTTTGGCATCTCCACTTTATTGTCGACTTCTTTTCCTTTCCGCAAGGTCATGATAGCTTTGACCTCTCCATGCTGTTGTAGTGAACTGGTACTTGCTTCATGCACTCCTTTAAGGTTAGGCACTGGTTGACTTGGAAATTTACCTTTCTCAACAGTCATTGCCAAGGTCTGAACTGAAGAAGCAAGTTATCCCACCATCTTCTCTAAGTTTGAAACTGATTGGGCTTGTGAGTTGAAGCTCGCTCTCAATTCATTTCGTAATCCATCAATGGTGCGGTTTTGTTGCTCAATCGTGGAGTGAGTAACATTCCTAAAATTCTTGAATGCATCCTCCCATGGTCTGGGTTGAGAGTAATTCTGGTTCTGATTGAATGGTCTAAATGGGGGCTGAGAGACTTGAGGATTTTGAATTGGTTGCATTGGTGGAGCTGGAGCTGCTGGTCCATTCTGTTAGAATCCTTGAGATCATGAAAAATTGGGGTGGTCACTCCATCCAGGATTGTATGTGTTGGAGTATGGGTTGTAATTCGATGGTTTTCTCATTACACCTATGGCATTGGCTTGATCTAGATATGAGTCAAGGTCATGTGACTTTGTTGATTTAGCAGTTGATAACGACGCTATTTGTCGAGAGAGACTTTCAACCATCTCCTTGAATTCTTTGATTCCTGAAGTTGACTCTCAATTTGAACCTCATTTACTCCCTTAATCCTTCTAGTACTCCTGAGTGATCGACTCCGTTGTTGGGAATTATCTGCTTGTCGCTGAAAGAATTCTCAAATTTCTGATACACTTTTTGACATCAGCTCTCCTCCACTTGTTGCCATTAGCCATTCTTGCACATTCGGCAATAATCCCTCCAAAAAGTATTGGCATTGGTGTCATTTCTCGTACCCATGATGTGGACACTTCAAGAGTAGCCCATTGAATCGCTCCCATGTTTTGAAAAACTGCTTGTCGTCTCTCTGGGTAAACTCCGAGATTTCCTTGCGAATAGCATTGGTTTAATGCACTGGGAAATATTTATTTAAAAATTTCGTAACCATTTGTTCCCATGATGCAATATTATTAGCAGGTAATGTATTAAGCCATGAACGAGCTCTATCCTTTAAAGAAAATGGGAATAATCTAAGTTTTACATCATCATCTGAAAAATTCTCATATTTAAATGTTTGACAAATTGCGTGAAAATCATTCAAATAATTGTATGGGTCCTCATTTTCTAAGCCATAGAACGTGGGGAGACAATTTAGCAAACTAGGTTTTAATTCAAAACTCCTAGCAGCTACATTTGGGTACCGTATGCATGATGTGCTCAAATTAGCTAAGGGACTAAAGTAGTCCTTAAATGGCCTCTCCTATGGTGCTTGTAAATCCATTTTGTTTTTAATGTTTTTGTGTGTGGGAAGTGTTTTCTCTAATTCAAGGTCTATAGGTTCAAGATTAGGTAATAATGACCTACGACCACGCATGCAAAATAAATAAAATCAAAATAAAGATGGGAACAAAAATAAAAAATAAAAATAAAGAAAAGGGAGAAATTACGATACTAACCTTATTGCACTATTACAACCTTACTATAAAAATACACAAAAAAATACGTGAAATAAATTAACTAAAAAAATAAATTAATAAGATAAATAAAAATTACAAAGAAGAAATAAAAAACTTGAAAATTAAATTACAAAATTTAAAGAAGAGAAAAAGAAATACTAACCTCTAAATGTAGATTCACTTATTTTTTTCTTTTTTTCTCTTTTTTTTAAAAAAAAAATTCAAGAAAACAATTAAATAGAAATATTCACAAAAATTAATTCTATGAATTAAAATTACTTACCTCCCCGGCAACGGCGCCAAAAACTTGTTGTGCAAATTTTATTGAACTCGCAAGCGCACGAATCTGTTCTAGTATAGATCAATGGTGACGAGTGTCGATCACACGAGGAGGTGGATTTTAATTATATATAAAATTAATTTAGTGAATGGGTGATTGGATTTAAGTTGGAAAATGATTTAGACTATGCTAAAACTTAAATTAAAATAACAAGAATAAATTCTGGAATTGGAATTAAAAGGGCAAGAATAAATTGAAGTGAATTCTATTGAAATAACGTACTTGGGTATCTGGATCCGTATCAACATGCATCATGGGCTAAATATTCCTTATTAATACCAATTAAATCATGAGAGGGGAATCCACACCTCATGAACCACGCTCTAATAAATATAGTGTTAAGGGCTTATCGTGCCAAATAATATTAACCTTATACTAGGGTGCCGGTGAAACCAGGGCAGTACTAGACAAGATTAGTATTATTTGTCGACGAGAAGTCAAAACATCCACAAAAACTAGAGGGGAAGAGAAAATAAATTTACCAAATCAAGCCCATGACACATGTTGAGACTTCACCTTCAACCCAAGCTTGAAAGAAAATTAGCCACTCATATTTGAACTAGGGGCAAAATGAAAATTTATTAAAATATGTAGAAAATACAAGATAGAGAGAGAATTACAGAAAATGAACCCCAAAAATGGATTCAGAGGTGCCAAATTAGGGGGAGAGGCCCCCTTTTTATAGATACATCGAGTAAATCATGGCCATCGGATTAAAAACAGTTTGGACGCTCAGGATTTCACCACGTCATCAGTCAACAGTATAGTCTACAGCCACTATTTGCACAGTAACGCGGTTCAGTCATTATTGGCATAGTAACTAATCCCTGTGTTGCATGTACCATACGCGCGTTTTTTTATTCACTAACATGCTGCCACGTCACCATAAACAGTACATAAGAATTTTAGCCCAATAGGATCATGACACGTCATCGGTGAATGCCACGTCATCGGTGAATGCCACGTCATCGATCCGTCTATGTGAACAGTATCGTGAATAGTACCGTGAATGTAAACAGTACCATTTTTCCTTTTATGCTCCTCCTTAGGTTTTCAACCGTCCTGAGTTCAAAAATGATGTTCGTTTTGCCATCTGATCTCTCGTTTATTGTAAAATGACTATAATACCCCTAAAATACATAAAATACTTAATTAAAATAAAACACACATAATTAAATTACAAGAAACTTAAATACATAAAAGTAAGGGTTGTTAGTAATACTTGATATGTAAAATAACGATTTTCTCCTTTATAAATATGCACTTTCTAACACTCAACAATCACATATGAGATTTAATTAACTTTGTAATAACTGTCAGACTTATTAAATCTCATAGGCGTTGATTTTACTGTAATCTTAATCTTGAGTTAATTATGATTTCATGATTGTGATTGTTATTCGATTTGAGTTACCAATGGGCACGACACATTTTTGTGGTCAAGATTTCCCGGTATCTTGGTGGGAGCAATTATGAGTATTGAAGTTATGGATTAACAATATAGAATTTGTACAACACATCTCTTGATAGGTTTACGGCACTTGATAATAGAATTCTCTGGCTAGAGTGTGTCAACATATTTAATATGTTCAAAATGATCATTAGAGAAAACTAGTAAAGATCAAGGAATAAGATGTTATTAAATTGGTTGGACAGTGAGATATCAATTTAATTAACGATATGATACAAAGGATTGTGCAGTAAAGAAATCAATGTGGCTTGGGACGAATTATTATTCGAGCATAAAATTATGGAAGTCATTTTCAATCTTTTAGTGGTGTAGATTTGGAATTAAATAATTGGGTTAGTTTAATTACAGGCCTAATTATTGTAGCCACTATTGTATGTTCCCAAATGATCCCCGGGTTAGCTCATTTAATTGACTGCATCATTACTGGACTAATAAGTAAGATAACTAGTTATTTGGGTCAAAAGTATAAATATATCATTTAGTGGGAGGCTCTATTTAAATAGCTTTTGTGTAAGGGGCCTTATGTTATTTTACAAGGTGGGTCCCCTATTGAAAAAGTGAATAACGTGAGTTTTCTTTTTGATTATTTGGAGCCTAGGATTTTCACTAAAGGGTGATATAAAATGCTTATTTTCTCTAAAGAAAAAACATAGAAGTCACTTTATACAGATCAGAGAAAAAGATTTTTCTTTCCATTTTTGAGAGAAAAATTTTCTCGTGCTAGTTGATTTGGGAGTGATAAAGGCGCCCACACGTCAAGTGCAGATCAAACCTGAGTCATAACATGGAAGATCATTGGTGACAGTTCGTGATCTGACAAGCATGGTGGTGACGGATCGTGATCTAGGAGCCCAAATCACTTCTGCTGAAAAAGCCAACTCGGATTTTCAAGGTACGATTTCTAGATTACGTATTCTTATATATTATATGAGAGAGGTCCTTAAAAAGTATTATAAAAATTTAAAAATCTAATTTTTTTCCTAATAATTGGTATTAGAGCCATCTCATATTAATATACAAGAATTTCGTATTAAATCAATTTTAATATTTATGCATTAGAGTGGCACAATTTATTCAGAAATATATTATTTGTGTAATATATAAATAAAACATGTTTATGGTTTGTCTTAATTCATGGTTAGATTTTCCGTTGTATTGTCTCGTTTGGATCTATAACAAGACGAGTAGTTTTTTATCACCATAATTCCCTCTTGATTTATTTTACTGTAATTGAAATTTTGTAAGCCAAAATTGGCATAGGAAATTTGTAATTCATCACTGGAAAATGAGATCAAAGCGACGAAAGTCTCGGAATTTTTTCAGCGGCAACGAACCAGTAGCACTGGGCCTGTAGCACGCGGCCAGCAGCACATGCTGCAAGCTAGCAGGCCAAGCGCAGCAGCAGCATGTGCTGTACATGCAACAGCTGCAGCGCGCATTGTAACGCTGCAACCAGCCCTACCTACAGTGCACGAGCAGCAGCTGCAACGCCCAAAAAGCACGCGCAGGTTTGGCATATTTTTCCGGTCAGGCGATGGCGGATGGCGTCCGCGTCGAAGATCGGTGGCAACAATAAACAGTAGTTATCGCTTTGTGGAGATGGCGGCTGGGGAAGAAGAGGAAAAGAAAAATGTGATTTTAGGGTTCCATGGTTTTTATCATAGAGGTCCCTATAGTTTCACATTTTTTCTTTTGGGCAGTCAAGTTTTAATTTTTTACATTTAAGTCTAAAAAGAGTATTGGGCGTAAAGAATCTTAGTTTTAGACCCAATTGATATTTGGGAGGCCCAGTTGATATTTGGGCTTAATGGATTAAAAATACATAAACAAAATTAAATACATTAAATTTATTTTTGGTCCAAAAGTTTTATTTTAATAAAAAAATTTATTTATTTCCTTTAAAAATTAAAATTGGACCAATTATAAATTTAAAAGCCCAATTTCCCCTAGTCCATTAACAAAGACAACTTATGGAAGGTGGGCATTGACAAGAAGCCCAATGAAGATTAGGCTTAGGGTTAATGTATTTTTCATTATTAGGAAAACCATAAATTAAGATTATTTAATTGTTTTTCCATATATGTTATGTTTTGGATGATTACATACCATGATAACATGTCATATAGAATAGGAAGTGCCACTCTATGCATAATGCTACATGTCATTCATTAAATAATGAATTTCGCTATATTCTTTGAAATTTGCATTTGCTTAATAATATTTGATATCATCTAGATAATATTATAGGAAGCATGGAATTAATAATATATATGTTTTAAAAAGGAAAAATCGATTTTAAAATATTGGGTGGGAGAGGGAAAATTCAAGATAATTTTTCCCACCGGCTCCATTGTTAGTTCAATAATAAAATTATATATATACCTCGACTTCATGATACGGTGATGCTCCCTACGGAGGGTATATATATTAGATATTTTATTTGATGAACTTCTTCAAAGATAAAATTGAAATATTTTTCAATCAATTGTTTGCCCCAACGGTGACTATTGATATGAAAAATACGTAGATTGAAATAATGGTTATACATTCAACTAAAATTTGTTATTAACCTTCCCAACAAAGCTCTATTAACAAATTAAGGCCAAAAAGATAACGATAATTATTTATCATGTCTCTACATGAAAGTAAATAATTTAATGCATAATTGGGTCTAGTAAGTGTAGACATGACTTCCCCAACGAATAGCTTGTCAGAACGGTACTAGATTATCGTTATAATAAATTAAAATGCATTTATGATTTTTTGCATTTTTGTCATTTATTGTGAATATTGTTTCAAAGTATTTATGCATGTTTATTTTGTTTTGTTTTTCAGAAAATGTTTTCCATCAACCCATTATTAATTATCCTTGTTAAAAATGAACTCATTGGTGAAAATTATTTAGATTGGGAACGCAATCTATTTAATATTCTCACTGCTAAGGGAAGTAAATATGTGTTGACCCAGTCTTACCCTCTTGAACCATCGTTATACGATTATAGAAATCAAAGGGAGCCTTATGAGAAATGGTGCGAAGCTAACAAAATAGCTAAGCGTTATATATTGGCTTCGATTTCTGTAGAACTGCATAAGAAACATCGGAGCATGGAAACAGCCACTGAAATTATGGCTAGTCTTCATCAGATCTTTGGGCAAAATACCCATTTTGCCAGAGAAGCAGCATTAAAACGTATTACGGATACTAAGATGGAAGAGGGCACAAAAGTTCGTGATCATGTCCTCAAAATGATGGACTATTTAAATGAGGTAGAGATTCATGGTGTTCAAATCAATGATAAATCAAATATTAACATTGTGATTGAATCTTTATCTAATACATTCAAAGAGTTTAAGGTTAACTATATCTTAAACAATAAAGATATGACCTTAATTGAATTAATGGACGAACTACATGCTATAGAAGAATTTTATCATAGCAGAAAACTTCCTGAAAAAAGATTATCTTCAAGGCTTAAGTCGAAAGATAAGATGAGCAAGTAAGAGTGGGGATCGACAAACTATCCACTAAAAGAAGTGACAAGCCAAAAGGCAAGTGTTACAAATGTGGACAGAAGGGTCACTGGAAGAAATATTGTCAAGATTATTGAAATCAGGTATAGGAAATCTTTAAGCTTCCTAATTAGTTCAGATTTCTATTGATTCATACAATGATCAATTCTAAGATAACTAATCTTATTTATAATTCATTTATTTGGTTTTAAGGAAACCAAGAGATTAAGTGAAAAAAGCTTCAAACAGCAATTGAGGACATGCTAGTTTACATTAATTGAAAGACTAGATCAATTTTACAAGACTTTAGTTTTGATATTTGTCTTTATTTTTCAAAATATTAGAGGAATTTAATTTTGATGGCTTGTTTTAATAAACAAGAGTACACTGTTATTTTTGAATCCTCTGTTTATTATTTATTTTGGTTATTTATAAAGACAATTAATATCATATAAGTCCATTGATATATTCAAAGTGAGATATAATGATAAAGAGTATATGTATTTATCTAAGAAAAAAAATGTTTCTTAAAACCAAAATTACCTCTGATATTTATGTTTTAGTCATATAAACTATAATAAGATTTTAAGAAAATGATTAATGATAGACTTGTTGGCCTATTAAGATTGATCATTGTAACTCTATAAATCTTATTTACAAAAGTAATATGACAAGGATGTTCTTTTTAAGCTAAAAGCATAATATTGTATTTGATGATTTAGTGCATACAAATGTATACGAACTAATCAGATTACATATTATAAGAGGTTATGAGTATTATATCAATCTTGTTGATGAATATTCATTTTAATTTATATTTGTCTAAATGCGTCATGATTCCACTGCTTTTGAAATTCAAAAGAGTACGTGGATAAGACAGAAGCAATTAGACAAGGAACATAAAAGAACTTCGATATGATCGAAATAAAGAATATCTCTATGAAGAATTCTAGCACTATTTGGTTGTCAATGAACACTATGATACAATAGTGTAATTAAATGGAGAAACAAGATTTTTTTTGGATAAGACAAGATATATACTAAATGGCTTATCATTTATCTTTTTTATTCCAGATACTAGTATTTGAAACTATAAAGTTTTGTTGAACTTAGTTTCATCTATCTTTGTGTCAACTACTCCAAGAAATTATAAAAAAGTCACAAACATGGTTTGAGACACATTCGTATTTGGAGTTTACTAGTATTTCTACTAGAATCAAAGATAGAGAAGATGGATACATGTTCAGAAGTTTGCATGTTTTAGGTACCTTAATGAATAAGGGAAAGTCTGAATTATAGTCCTCAAGATAGGAATGTATTTATAGAAATATTCTTTACTTTCTTTGAGGAAGACTATATAATGACTTATAACCTAAGAGTTACGTAAAACTAGAGAAATAAAAGAGATCATGTTGTTACTCAGTTTTCAGCACCTGTTATAGAACAGGAAGAACAGCAACAACCAGCTGATCAGCACATGATTATCCTTCAACAACCATCACTTTTAGAACCTCGTCGTAGTGGGAGGGTAATTAGGTTACCTACGAGATACATGCTTTTGGGAGAAACCTATACGGCTATCTCAGATGAACATGTACAAGATCCCACTAGTTACAACGAAACTCTAATAGATAGAGATGTCGAATTTTGAAAAAAGCCAAGAACACATAGTATGTAAGTTGCAGATATCCATTTTTGGATTGAAGCAAGCATTAAGGTAATGGAACATCATATTTGATCAAGCGATTAAATCGCTTGGATTCATTCAGAACATTGATAAACCATGTGTGTACAAGAAAATTCAAGGAAAATTTATAGCCTTCCTAGTTCTTTGTGCGGACAATATTCTCCTGATTGAAAATGATATAGGAATATTGACTACAATAAAGATTTGGTTAGCAAAACAATTTGATATGAAAGACCTGCGAGAAATACGAGACCGGAAGAATAAAACTACACATTGTTTCAAGCGGTCTATATCGATAAGATATTGGCTAGATTTAGCATGGAAATTCCAAAATTGGTTTATTACCATTCAGACATGGAATTACATTCTCTGAGGATCAATCACCTAAAACATCTAAAGAGATAGAGATAATGAGACGAGTTCCTTATGCAGAAGTTGTGAGAAGTCCCATGTATGCCATGCTTTGCACTAAACCAGACATATATTTTACGGTAGGGATGGTTAGAAGATATCAATTTACTATTGGACCTCAATACTGGACTGCAGTCAAGCATATTATAAAGTATCTAAAAAGAACTAAAAATTATATGCTTGTGTATTCTTGTGATGAACTTATACTAGTGGGTTATCCTAATTCTAATTTTTTGTCAGATAAGGATTTTAGAAAATCAACTTTCCCTATGTGTTTACATTAGGAAGTGGAGCTATTAGTTGGATGAATGTGAAACAATCTTATATCACAGACTCAATAACTAAAGCTAAATATGTGGCTACATCTGAAGCTGCAAAAGAAGCGATATGGCTCCGCAAGTTCGTACGAAATCTTGAGGTGGTACCTGTTATAACTGCACCCCTTAAACTATTTTGTGATAATGGTGGTGCGGTAGGTCAATCTAAGGAACCAAAGAACCACAAGAAACAAAACACATTAACTAGAAGTATCATCTTATAAGAGAATAGTGTAGAAAGGTTATATGACAGTACCCCAAATGGCATTAGATGCTAAATGGCAGATCTTATTATAATGGTCATTAGTGGGAAACCTTTAAAACCTACACTTAGAGCCCTAGAGCATGAGCAATATGCTAGATATGCTTTGAGAGCTAATGGGAGATTGTTGGGAAAATGTGCTCTTTAAAAGCATATGTGTTTATTTAATTGTAATAAATATTTTTTCTGATTAATAAAATTAATGAGGTATTTTATTCAAATATCTTAATTGCATTAATATTTGTATTAAAGTCCATTTAATCATATTATATGTATTTATGTGATCACCATGTGGATTCACAGAAGACATAAATATAAGTTATCTTATGATTAAATAAATTTAGTTCGCAGTTGATAAATAAAGTTGGGCATTTTATTTAGGTATAGACTGTAATAAATTCATTGAATGATTGTCTTAATCATGTATGAATTTATTAATGCAGTATGACTGCATTTAACAGGATCACATATGAGATTTAATTAATTTTGTAATAACTGTCAGACTTATTAAATTTCATAGGGGTTGATTTTACTATAATCTTAATCTTGAGTTAATTATGATTTCATGATTGTGATTATTATTCCATTTGAATTACCAATGGGCACGACATATCCTTATGGTCAAGATTACTCGATATCTTGGCGGGAGCAATTATGAGTATTGGAGTTATGGATTAACAATATAGAATTTGTACAACACATCTCTTGATAGGTTTTCGGCACTTGATCATAGAATTCTCTGGCCAGAGTGTGTCAATATATTAAGTATGTTGAAAATGATCATTAGAGAAAACCAGTAAGGATCAAGAAATAAGATATTCTTAAATTGATTGGACAGTTGAGATATCAATTTAATTAATGATGTGGTACAAAGGATTGTGCAGTAAAGAAATTAATGTGGCTTGGGACGAATTATTATTCTAGCATACAATTATGGAAGTCAGTTCCAATTTTTTAGTGGAGTAGATTTGGAATTAAATAATTGGGTTAGTTTAATTACAGGTCTAATTATTGTAACCACTATTGTATGTTCCCAAATGACCACCGGGTTAGCTCATTTAATTGACTGCCCCACTACTGGACTAATAAGTAAGATAACTAGTTATTTAGGTCAAAAGCCTAAATATATCATTTAGTGGAGGCTCCATTTAATTAGCTTTTGTGTAAGGGGCCTTATGTTATTTTACAAGGTGAGTCCCCTATTGAAAAAGTAAATAACGTGAGTTTTCTTTTTGATTATTTGGAGCCTAGGGTTTTTACTAAAGACTGATATAAAAGGCTTATTTTCTCTAAAGAAAAAACAGAGAAGCCACTTTATACAGATTAGAGAAAAAGATTTTTCTCTCCATTCTTGAGAGAAAAATTTTCTCGTGCTAGTTACTTTGGTAGTGATAAAGGCGCCCACACGTCAAGTGCAGATCGAACTTGAGTCATAACCTGGAAGATCATTGGTGACAGTTCATGATCTGACAAGCGTGGTGGTGACGGATCGTGATCTAGGAGCCCAAATCACTTCTGCGGAAAAAGCCAACTCGGATTTTTAAAGTACGATTTCTAAATTATGTATTCTTATATATTATATGAGAGCAGTCTTTAAAAAGGTTTTATAAAAATTTAAAAATCTAATTTTTCCCCAACAAATAGGTCATATACGAGTCATAGGGTAAGGGATTTTGTGAAGATCCCATTGTATGTGTGGAAAATCAAATGCGAATGTGCCAACATCTAACTTGAAATTGAGGTATGTTTTCCTAAAGAATTGCAAACTTTGGGGGTTTGTTATCGTGAATGTGAAAAAAAAATATGTAAATTGTTGGGGCAAGAAGTGTGTTAGCCTAAAATTGGGTTTATTGAGATCATAAAACAATATTGTCTTCCTTCCTTGCAATTGTACAATTGGATGCCCACATTATATTTGATCGTGAGTACTAGATTTGATTAGCTTATGATGATGAATTTTCGATACATGTAATTTAGTTGGATCGATTTCAATATGCATGTGAACGAGCATTAAGGCAATCATCGACATAAGTTTTGTTGTCTTTGTCATACAAGCTAGCCACTTGTGTCGAAATAGCTTGTAAAATATCAATGATATGGCAATTAGGGGTGGGCAAATCGGATTTCGGTTTGGGTTTCAACCCATTTAAGTTGGAGAATTGAACCCAATCGGGTTAAAAATGCTCGGTTTGGGTTGGCAGTTCGGATCAGAATGGGTTGATAATTTGGGTTAAAATTTTGGTTCGGGTTAATTCGAGTTAGTTTGGGTTAGAATAATTCGGGTTAATTCTGGTTAGAATGGATTGGAATAATTTAATCTAAAAATTATAACAACAACCACTTAAAATTCAAAAATCTCAATAACAAACATTCTTAACAACAAATATCAGCTACAAATCATCGTTAATAACATTTCAAAAATTTATAAATCTCAATTCCAAACATCCTTAAGGAACAATTTAATCCAAAAATTATAACAACCACTTAAAATCTAAAAATCTCAATTCCAAACATCGTTAATAACAAATATCAACTACAAATAATCCTTAATAACAAATATCAACTACAAATCATCCTTAATAACATTTCAACAATTTAAAACTCTCAATTCCAAATATTTCAAACATCCTTAAGGAACAATTTAATCTAAAAATTCTAACAACAATCACTTAAAATCTAAAAATCTCAATTCCAAACATCCTTAACAACAAATATCAACTACAAATCATCCTTAATAACATTTCAACAAGTTTTTTTAAAGTTAACAAAACATAAAACATGTAGTTCAATACAATAAAGCTACAAAAATTACAAATCTAAAAATTAAAATGGCAAATGGCAAGCATGATTAAACATCTCCACATGAAAAATAAGGCTAATAATCCATCTCCAACACCATCAATACTCAACACAACATCTCCAAATTAGCAATAATTAACCACCACCATAGGGATTTTTTTTTTTTGCTTAATGTATATATATTTTTAATTTTTAAAAGCTGAATCTTAAAAAAAAAAAAAAGCTTCAACCCAAACGGTTGAAAATTCGGATTGGGTTAACGCCCATCCCTAATGGGAATTGTGGTTACTGGAGAGATGCTGAAAAACTTACATATATTTTTTTGAATTTCTAAACTAAGAAGAGAAATACTCAAGGAAACCTATTGGAGTAGATTGTGAGGAGATAATTTTGTCTCCGTTGAGCCTCAATAGTTGTTCGAGTGATTGCGTAATTGTCAATTGAGATATTTTGTGCATATAAATTTTCTATTTTGGGGTGCATAATTTTTTTTTTAGGTGGTTCTTCACTAGGTGGGAATGAAGAGGTAGAAATCTTGAATGGTTAGTTTTCGAACAAAATTGGATACTTATGAATACATTAGGCTATATGCACTAAGAGTGGTTATTCAGTTGTATTATCTTAAAAATGAGAAAAGGGAAGAGGGAAGTGTGTGTGTGTGTGTGTTTTTTTAGTTATTATCAGACATATTGAGTATTGTATGAAATCATGTTATATATGATTTTAATAATACTTGGATGAATCTGAATTAACTAGCATTCGGAATTATGGCTGCTTTGTTTTTTGGTTTTACATTTTTGGATTTAATATTTGTTGCTAATATTGCCTTTGCAATGCTCTGATTTTTTTGTCGTAAGATGATGCATTTATATGGCATCAGCTTACAATTATCTAGTGCTTCACTTTAGTGCAATTGATTTTTAAATTTGTTAGATCACTTATCAAGTTATTTAAGAGAGATTCCTAAGGGTTGAGGCTGCTAGACAGATTGATAAACTAAATGCAGAAGTGGATGAACTAAGGAAACAAAAAAGGGAAAAAGCTAACAGTTTCGATATATTGAGAAGACAGACAAAGCTTTGGGTTAAAGCTCTGGAATTCAGGATGACTATGATCACTAAGCATCGAATTACTATGAAATCTTGTTAGAGGATATTAAATGGACATCTTAAAGCAGTAACTGATGAAATATGATCAACTTTTAAAAGTTATATTTAATTTTGATTGTATTGGTTCTATTAATCATTATCTTCAATTTATATTTCAATAATTTTATAATTCTATTCAATTCAAAACTAAGTTTTTTTTTAGAGATGAAAATTAGAAAGTGATAGATAAAAGGTAATTTTAGAAATATTTGGAATTAATTGGAAATTAGGGGTGAAGATGATAAATTGAGGGGATCAAATATTATTATTATACTAATTATTTTTGTTATTTTCAATTGTTACTATAGAAGAAGATTGGTAGTTTGCTTTTTTTATTTAATTAACTCCCACACTTACTAAAGTTCGAACCCCAAAACTTCAATCTTAAGAACACCACTCTTCATTACTGGAATCAGATCTTAGCTTCAAGATTGATAGTTGCTTAACTATACTAATTTATGATAACTATGCGATGTCAGAAGAGATTAAACATATAACTACACATACCCAAACCTTTTAGAATCATTTCCAACACTTACAGATTATATGGATTTACGCGTTGGAGTAATCATTGACCTTCCTTATCTTATTGAGAGTTATCATTAACTTAACAAATAATAAAAATAAAATAATGTATGCCACCAACCATCCTACTCTCATTTAAACTATCGATCTAGAAATTGATTGTATACATTCATTTTAAAATCCTACAGCATTATGCTCTTAGGCTACATTTGGTAGGAATGATTAGATTGGATTAGTTATCAGGATTGGATTATATTATATTGGATTGAATTAATCTAAATTATATTACATTGTCTTATGTTTTGTAAAGTTTTAGATTGGACTATAATAAATATAAAAATCAATTATTCACGAAATTTTATAACAATAATTAAAATAAATTTAAATAGTAATTAAAAATAAAATAAAATATATTGTAAAATAGCTATTGGGTAGTCATAATATAATAAACAAATAAAAAATTAAATATTTAATTAATTTTTATCAAATGTTTAAAAAGTTATATTAAATCAATTAATTAATGGTATTATTAATTTTCATGATTATTTTTAATAATTTTTAATGATTATTAAATTTAATAACATCAATAATGCAATAAATTATTAAATAGTTAATTTTATGTTAAATTATTAAATAGACAAGTAACAAAAATTTAATCTCAAGAGTTAATAGAAGTACCAATTTAATTAGATCATAGATAATAAAAAAATAAAATTTTAAGTAAATCAAAAATAAAAAAATTAATTAATTTCTATTCAGTATAAATAAAAAATAATGATATAAATGAAAGTCTCATAAATGGACAACTTTTTTTCTTTGACCTTATCCCGACTACAGACATGTGTAAATTAGGATTACTAATCCCACAATTATAGGATTAAATTCAAATTTAGTCTCTATTAATCCAATCCAACTAAGCTCGCTAAAAGTGGGATAAATATTTAATCCCAAAATTAGTCCAATCTCATACTTAATCCTAGCATCCAAACACAGCCTTACATTTTAATCCAGAACGTCAATTCACTTAATCCACATTCACCTAAGTTTGGTGCTAACCGTTTACATCTAATCATATTATGAAATAAAGAATGTATTTAACTTACGTCATCAACAGTATTTTCATTCAACTCCCCTTAAAGATTTTTTGCTCAAGATACTTCCTTACCCGGTACATTGAGATTGTTTGCTAATTTACCTCTATTTTTTTTTTTTAATAATGCCCAAAATTTATAACTCTCTACTTAGTTCAGTAGTGAAATCACTCATTTATATTTTGGGCTAACTTTAACTTACTATAGTGTCTCGATTGAGATCAGCAAAACATTGAAATTTTTATCAAACTATTTATTTATGAAACAATAACTGGGCAACCCAAGAGAGGAGTGAATTGAGTTTCTAAAAATTTAAGCGACTAAAACTTAATACAAATTAATCAAGGCAACCAAATTCGAAATAAATAAATTAACATGCAATGAAAAAAAAATAGATATGGTAAGAGAAAGTAAACACGCAATTTTTACGTGGTTCGGCCAACCGTGTCTACATCCGCGCTTCCAAGCTCACTGAACTTGAGGATTTCACAAAACGAGCCTCCAAGGCTTCAACAACTCTTACAATTAACTTCTAATGTGTAAATGAACCTTTACAATAAGAGATTATCCTCAATCATTTAACCCAAGTGTATCCCAACACTTACAAACTCTCAATTTGATTTTTCAAAAAGAATTACAAATAAATCTCTCTCATACAATATGTTTGATTACAAATAAAATTCTAATGTGTGAGTAAATGAGATGAATACAAAAATTTAAAGCTCAATGAAAGTTGTATGCTGAATAGTTTGCTCAATGATAATAGTTGGAATCGCTATTGTTTGTGTTTAAATGAGTCTTTTTATAGTTTGATCTGAAAACTAGCCATTACAAACAATTTGCTCGAAGTCACATCACCGTTAACTCAAAGTTGAATAGCCGTTTTGATTTGAGCAAGTTACCGTTGGACAAATTTTTAAATTGTTAGATCACCATTATTGAAATGTCAGATCGTCGTTATCATCCAGTGACTTGTAAAGAAAATGTCGACTTACCGTTTTCATGAAATCGGTTTGCCGTGTTAACCTATATGGTTATAAAATGTTGATTTTGATAATAACAAACCACATGTTTTGGATAAACAAAGAATTACACATTATGCTTTTAAAACAAGAAAATGATTTTATGAAATTAATTATTTTTCAAGATGTGGACTAAAATGAAAAAGATTGATTTTAATAAATATTTTTTTGAATTCTGAACACTTATATTTGAAATGTTTTTGGCCATATTATAATTTCCATAAATTTAGGCTTTATCATAATTTCAGCAAGTTTTGAGAATGATAAGTATTATTTAGAAATTCTTAAATAGACCTTTTTGCAAACTTTTATGATGTTTTGGATCATAAGTTATAGAAAGTTTTAGGGTAAAACTATAATTTTAAAAAATAGTTTACTATAGTTGTCACTGTAGCAAAGCGGCTAACCGGATCTTACAAAGCGGCAAACCGGATGTGCAAAAATTCAAATTTTTGAACATAACAGTAACATAAAGCAGCTAACCAGATTCACAAAAGCGGCAACCCGGTTATCACTAAAAAGTTAATAACAACCAGTTTTCTTCTTCAACTATAAATTAGCTCAAATCAAACTCATTTAAGATGAGGCAACCATTAATATTTTGAGCATTTCTTTGCAGATCTAAAAGTATAAATTTTGTGTATTCATTTCATTTATTCACACATATTGAGCTTTCATATGTATTTAAACACATTGTGTAAGAGAAATTTTTGCAATCTTTTTTGTAAAATTAAGTTGAGAGGTTGTAAGTGTTGGGATACACTTGGGTTAAGAGATTTGGGAGAATCTCTTGTTGTAAAGGTTCATTAATATCTTGGAAGTCACTTGTAGGTATTTGAAGCCTTAGAAGACTTAGATAGTGAACTTCTCGAGCTTGGTGTGTTTGAGGCGTGGACATAAGTGAAAATTGTCAAACCACATAAAAATTATTGTGTTTGCTCTCTCTTCCCTTACTCTTTTATTAGTAAGCTTTATTGAATTTTATTTTTTTATTTGATTAAAGTAATAGATTAAATTATTGTACAATTTGTTTAGGTTAAGTTTTAAAAACTCAATTCACCACCTCTTGGGTTGCTTAATTAGTATTTCATGCCGTTAGTGGTCAGAGGCTAATCTTCAATTTTGTTTGATTTCGGTTAGCCGTTATCGAGATGTCAGATCACCGATAGATCACTGACAGTGTCCAGAAGTTAATATTTAATTTTGTTCGATGTCAGTAGTCGTTATCAAGATGTCGGTTAGGCGTTTGCTACAGCGACTGCTTCCGTGAATTATTTTTTAAATTGTAGTTTTATCTCAAAACTTTATAAAATTATACTATAGCCCAAATTTTTATGAAGATTGACAAATAAATCCATTTCTAGAATTTTTAAGCAATACTTGCTAACATTATAGTTTTCAAAACTTTTCAATTTGATCATGAGCTTGAAAAACAATCAATTTCATAAAATTATTTTCCATTTAAGTATAAAACCTTTACTACATCAAAATAATAATTTATTTTAAATGTATAAGAAATAATTTGAACTTTTAAAATTTAATCATTCTTTATCTTATTTATCGTTGGGTTCTACCCTCACTAGAAAGATCCAAGTCAGCAACCACAGATTAGAGGAGCAAAGAGAATATCATCAAAATCTTTATTATGGATATATTCGTATTAACAATTTATAAATTAATTAAAAAAACTCTAACATACAATAAAAATTATAAGTCTTAAAGTCTCATAAAAGAAAAGCACACAGCACATCCTTTATTCCAATTATCTTTTTTTCCCATTTAAATGTCTATTGTCTTAATTTTCCCAAAAAAATAATAATGTAGCATTAAAATAAATGATCTATCCATGAATTCTGGTGCAAACGACATTTGCATGGATGAACATATTGCATGCAACCTACACTTGCAGGTCAATTTGTTGTTTTTTCAACTGATTTACCCGTTGCGCATATGCACCGAATTTAGGTCATGTTCCGTTGTCGGAAAAGAGAAGAGAGGAGAGGAAAAGAGTGGAGAAGAAAAAAAAGGAGAAGTAAACGATAAGGAGTTTAATTTCTTTTATTAAGTTTAAGATAAAATTAACAAAAAAAATTTTATAATTTTTTATTTGGACAAACAAGTGTTAAGAGTTTTGGTGACTGGCTGATGACCTGTATGCAGGTCACCCCCTCCCTTCAACGTGTATCAATATTAGCCCTGGAATAATATTTGACGGTCAATTTGGTAAAAGACAAATTATAGGGGTATGGAATCACCGTCGCTACGCAGCCCTCCCCTATTTTTATTTTTCTAATGAGATATTCAACTATGGCGACCGTAGGAAATAGCAAACCTCTGTGATGTCAAAGCACGACTCCTTTTAACCAGAACGAGAAGTGTAGACACAAACTCGAAACCGAGTCTCAAAACTGTCTGGTCACAACAACAACACACTTCATCCAGATCCCAATCTATGTATAATCTAATCTATTAACAGCAAACACCATCATCATTCATCAATGTCTGCACTTTCATTCTCACCACATCTTCACATAAACATAAACAGAAACCCCAAACTCACTCCAAAACGAAGAGCTAAACCCAACAAGATCAGAGTTTCACTGCAAACAACTTTTCCACAAGCCACCTTTTCAGACCCTTTTGTGCTCCAGTTGGCAGAGTCCCTTGAAGACTCTCTCCCCTCATCATCATCATCTTCACCGCAGCCTTTGCCTCTCCAGAAACTTCGGGACTCTTCCTCACAAACCCTCCTGTCAACCCCTTGGCCTTCTCGCAAAGATGAACCTTTTCGCTTCACTGACACTTCATTCATCAAAAGCTCCCAAATTCAACCCATTACTCGTCCTTCTTCTTCATTGGATGTTTCAACCGATGCCCAGTTCCCTAGTCTTGTTCTTATTGATGGGTTTATCCAAAATTCCGCTTTGAATTTGTCAAATTTACCTGACGGGGTCTATGTTGGCAGCTTATTAGGTGTATCTGATGGGATTATGAAGAGGGTTAGTGATTTTATAAGTGAATTTCAATGTGGTGATTTGTTTTGGTCAATTAATGGGATGGGGGCTCCTGATTTAGGGGTTATTTATGTTCCGGCAGGCTGTAAGGTAGAGAATCCCATTTATTTGAAGTACTTATCAGTCGAAGGTGGAAATGTGGATTCGAAAAAGTTACCCATATCGAATCCTAGGGTGGTTTTGTTGGTGGAGGAGGGAGGAGAGGTCGGTATAATTGAAGAGTTCGTTGGCAAAGAGGGTAATGACTGTTATTGGGCTAATTCAGTTTTGGAGGTGGTGATTGGAAAAGGGGGAAAGGTTAGGCATTCTTATTTGCAGAATCAGTCTTTGAATGCCGCTCATATCAAGTGGACTGCTGTGAGGCAGGTAAATTCTTGTTCCTGATGCTGTCCTTTTAGTTTGTAGAAGGCTTTTAAAAGTGAGTTTATTGTGCTTCCTCATGGTTGAAACTTTGGTGAATTTCGTTACGTTTAATTGAGCAATGAACATGAAACAGATAATTTTGTGATTAATGTCTGTCTAATACCAGCTTTATAAAGTTTAATGGTAACTGTATGGGTGCTAGTAGGTTCAGCTGGTAAAGTCTCTTGTAGCGTTATTGCTCGGTGGGAGGGGATCGGGTTAGAATACTATTCACATTGGTGAGGAAGGGATTTGGCTACCATCATGCTACTAATATAATAAAAAAAGAGTTTAATGGTTACCATATGTTGACTTTGAGAGGATTCAATGTTCGGCTTTACCTAGCGCTACAGTGTTCGTCCTTGAGCATCTATTACTTGCTTTGCTCCATTCATTTAAACTAGATATAAGATGAAATCAAAGCTTTTTTTTTGCCCTCTACTGACAGCAATATTACCTGTTCAATGTTTTTACGCCTAGCCCCATTTCTAATCTTGCAATCAGGTTTTGCTTTTCTACCATATATCTTCTCTTCTATAAACCTTTAAATTTCTTGGTACCTCTTTGTCTAGTGTTTATGGGTTTTCATTCCTTGTAAAGACTTTAGATGACAATTTCTTTGCCTAAGTGACTTAATAATAACAGATTTGATTAGAATTGTTGGTTTAGAATGAGAAATTGGGTTTTCTTTACTACTGCAAAATCGTTTGTGACTATGTTGCCATCCTAAATATCAACCAAACCGATTGAGCAGTAGCAAGTTGTTTCTTCTTTGCTCAACTTTATTGTGGATTCTACTGCACAATCTGTGTACATGTAGTTTCAGTTTTGTAGCTTGGAAAAGTTGCTGATTCTTTTAGTAATGATCAGTGGTGATGTGTTTAGTCAATAATAGCAATTTTGTGACAAGACTTCATACCTGTTGTTCATCCACCATTGCTATCGTTGAGTCATTATCCTTCACTTTTGATTTTTTAATTAAATGTACAAACCAGACTGATTGTTGTTTGAGTTTTCTAGTCATCTGCTCAAGTACACTGTAGCAGTTCTATACCGACTCTTAAGTTGTTTCTTTGTCTTGTAGCGGTTAGGTCATTGGTTCATCCAATTAAAAGAGTTGACCGCTCTGTAAGTTAAGGATTTTAGAGAAAAGATTTCCAAGTTGTCCATTTTAGATCGAAACTTTATACGCATCTATTTATGTTTAAGTAATGAATAACCTGTAGAAGATTGGATTTTTATGAGGTAATCGTCGCACTATGATGGAGATTGTTTTAGAGAAAAGAACTTAATGGATATACATGGGGAGAGAGAGTAGTATCATCGTCTATTCTCTATCCAAAGAAAATTTGAAGGACAATAGCCTTACATAATGTGTTTGTATTTCGGTTTACCTTCCTGCTAGATGTTTAATATCCTTTGCTGAGGGGCAGTCTTCTTGGATGTTACTTAACCAATTTCTTTTTTCCTTTTCTTTTTCCTTCCTTTTGCTGCATGAGTTATGGTTTAGAAGTTGTTGATATCTAATAAATCAGAACTTAATAACTGATTTAAAATACTGATAAATTTTTTCTCTTCTACTTGTTAGAACTATTGTTTGGATCCTTACCTACCCACTTAAGCTTTCAGGTCAAAGAGTATCTGGACATGGTGTCAGAGCTAGTGTTTATCATGATCTCTTGTATTTAAACAACCCACCCCCAAAAAACAGCCAAAAAATAAATAAATGATTGAATTTGTCTCTATTTCTGTCTTCTATGTCTTTTGGGTTTGGTTTCTGTCTTCTGTCTTTCTTGGGCTTGGCCCAGTGACAAACTGGTTGGGTTTCCATGTTGCGAGCTTGTCAGTGTTAGAGCTTAATAAAATTGTTCAAGCCTTCACCTGCCAGCTTAAGCTTTCGAATCAAGCAGAAATTTAACACTAAAATTTGGAGTCTTTTCTTATTTGCATGTAGTAGAAACATATTCCTAGTTTCTATATCTGCTTGATTTTTGTTAATGGTAGTGTTTTAATGAGAACAAAAATTTGTGGTATGTCATTTATTTTGCCTGGTCAAGAATGATAACTTTCCGTCTCCGTGTAGAAATGTTTTGAAGTTTTCCAGGGTAACTTTTGGAGTCTCAAATGTTTTCTTATTTAAGTGTTTCAGGAAATATTAGTGAGTAATTTAGAACTCTGGTTTTATTACTTGAAATTCAAAATTTTATTTGAGATGGATATTAGATGTGACTGGGAAAAAATGTTCTTGTTCTTCAAAACCCACCTTTTGATATTATTAAAAAAAAAAAACCCACACATACAGTGATGGTTTGCACTTATACTTGTATATGTGCGTTTACATAATTGTGACAGGTAGCCTTTTGCTTGAATCTCACCCATCGTATTAATAAATTTTTATTGAGGAGGGGCTTTAAAATTAGGTCAAGGGGTATCCTGAGAGTAGAAAAGCATTGGCAGACATGGTTGAAGCATTTGAATCTTATTGTTTTGCAGGTTTAGACCCCGCATCAAGGGGAATCGTTGATGCGTACTTTTTTTTTTTGTGAAATTGTAAAAACGTAGGCAACTTTGTTTAATTGATTCTAAGAACCAATTTTATAAACTGATAACTTTCTCAACAGAGTATTTGCATTTTTTGAATTAGTGGAGTAATTTGCTATTGATACTTTAATTGGAGTTTCATTGACTCCATTTTGTTGGTCAAGGCTGATTTTTATAGGTCTTCAATGAACGGTGAAATTTTCACCTTGTCATAGAGATCTAGGAGAACCACACAGCCTCAGCTCTTAATTTTTCTAGATTAATTCTTCAAACCTTATTGTGCACTATCTATGTACTGTGAATTGATTGAGCAAGCAAATTATTCATCAATCTGTTTTTCTTTGCAGGAAACAGCTAGTGGTTATGAGCTTGTAGAGGTAAGTACTGGTGGAAAATTGAGCAGGCACAATGTCCATGTTCAACAATTAGGCCCTGATACAGAGACAGAGTTATCTTCATTTCATTTGTTGATCTCTGATCAAACACAAGATCTTCATAGTAGGCTAGTGTTGGACCATCCACGAGGTTATTGTCGACAGCTTCACAAGTGTATTGTGGCTCATTCGCTAGGACAAGCTGTTTTTGATGGGAACGTAAAGGTTAACAGGTAACTGTGTCACATCCAATCATAATACCTGGTAGCATTATTTGCATTACATGCCATTATATGTCCCCGTTCAAATTCATCAGGTATACAAAGCACATTGTTCCATTATCAGAGTCCCTTTTTTTTCTACGCAACAGTTCTAGACTACTAGTTTCTCCAATGATACAACATGCTGAAAATTGATGCTAAATTAAATAGCTAGAGAAGTTGTAGAGGTGAAAAAAAAAATGTGTTGAATAGGCATGCATCTGGACTCTGAATTGATATATCTTTTGTGCATGCAGATATGCACAGCAAACAGATGCCGGACAACTAACAAGAAGTCTCCTCCTTGAACCCCGTGCAACTGTAAATGTCAAACCCAATCTTCAAATTATTGCCGACGATGTGAAGTGCTCACACGGAGCTGCAATAAGTGATCTAGAAGAAAGCCAACTCTTTTACTTTCAGGCGCGGGGCATCGACTTAGAGACAGCAAGGAAAGCTCTTGTTTTTTCATTTGGAGCTGAGGTGATCGAACGGTTTCCTTACCCTTCTATTCGAAACCAAGTCGTGAGTCATGTCAAAAATTTGATGGGAACTACTGATGTTAGTTTCTCGTAGTCAGGGTTTATTGATGGTGTGCATATTCTGTTTTTGTTGTGCCCTACACATTATATTATACGGTCAATTTTTATTTGTTTTAATATCAGAATAATAATATTATTGTTTAGAAAGAAACGAGTTGTTCTTTTCTGAATACAAACAATATGGCATCTATGCTTCTGATTCTG
Organism: Citrus glauca; assembly: GCA_029633175.1. NCBI lineage: Eukaryota > Viridiplantae > Streptophyta > Magnoliopsida > Sapindales > Rutaceae > Citrus > Citrus glauca. The sequence goes on from JAQOOD010000004.1 coordinate 18,193,086, forward strand.
TTCGTTTTAATGTGTGTCTATGTTGAAAGAGAAAAGCGTTTGGTTGATTTGAAATCTAGGACCTTTAGATGCAGACATGGGATGCAGGGATCCAAGCATCCAACAATGAAAATCAGGAAAACGAGAATGGCTTTAAGAGAATGTCTGTGGGGTGCATTGGTAGCTAGGTTAATATCCCACATCGTCAAAAAGACAAACTTTATATTATTATAAAAGGCCATTAAAGATTCTAAGGGGCGTGTTCGTTAAAAGGAGAGATGGTTGGCATCTCCCCTGACAGGGACGGGAATTGTCTTAGGACATTTCTTGTTACCCACACATCTGGTTAAGGCTACCCACCTTCTAGGTGGATCTTACACCAAATTTTTTTTCGAAAAAAAAATCATTATTCATTCTAACGCAACACTATGTGATTCTAATACAACATTACGTAATGTTTTGATTTATTCACCTTAAAGATAGGTCTCATAACCCAATTTTCTTTTAAAAGAAAAAGAGTTAAAAAAAAAACTCATTTACCTTACTTGAGAATGAGAAAATGTAATGTTTTGACCTACCCACCTTTAAGGTGAATCTCATAATTTAATTTTATTTTTGTAACAAAGAGTTAAAAAAAAAACTCATTATTTTTTTTTGGAAAAAAAACTCTTTTATGTTTTTCTTTGGAAAAAAAAAACTCATTCACCTTACTTGAGAATGGGTTGAAAATATGTTTTGATTTATTCACCTAATTTTCTTTTTGAAACAAAGAGTTAAAAAAAACTCATTCACTTTACTTGAGAATGGGTAGAAAATATGTTTTGATTTATTCACCTTCAAGATAGATCTCAAAACCCAATTTTCTTTAAAAAAAAAAAAAGAGTTAAAGAAAGAAGAAGAAGAAGAAACTCATTTACCTTGCTTCAGAATGAGAAAATGTAATGTTTTTCACTTACCCACCTTTAAGATGAATCTCATAATCCAATTTTCTGGGTCTAGCTATGTTGCAACAGTGGTACGGTACCACTGTTACAACATAGTTTTGCCCATTTTCTTTTTGAAACAAAGAGTTAAAAAAACCTCATTTATAGAATGAGAAGAAAATTAATTCTAATTACATCACATTACTTAATGTTTTGATTTTTAAAGTGGATAACCCAATTTTTTATGAAAAAAAGAAGAAGAAAAGAGTAAAAAAAACTCATTCGCCTTGCTTTAGAATGAGTAGATAACTAACTCATTCTAAAGCAACATCACTTAATGTTTTGATTTTGAATAAGGATGGTGAAATACAAGTCCGAATTCAGATATGGCAATGTTCGGATTTGATTTAGACATATTCTTTAGACACTTGGTCGGATTTTTTATTTAAATTTAAAAAGTCCGAATTTTATATTTTGTAATATTATATCTATATCAATTTATTTTATAATTTTATATTTTTTAAATTCTATTTTAATAAAATTGAGGATGAAAATATAAAATTTAGATATTTAAAATTTTAAATATATGTAATAGGTTGATTAAATAAATGATAATTATTTAAAATAATATTTATCTCATAATTTTTTTAATAAAATCTAAGTTCAGGCCGGACTCTGAACCTTTAAGTGATGCCAAAACCGACCAGGCCTCATTCCAAGCCGCTCCTGGCCGGGTGGGTATCTTCGACGTCCTGGGGACCAGGTCACCAAAAATATCCAAAACCATTTCTTCTTACTAGTGTGATGTGTGTGCGCGCGTGTATCCAAAAGACGAATAGACATTTCTCAACTTCCCTTGCTCTGATGGCTGCATCTCTCTCTACAGCTCTGGATGTCCATTTGAGCATACCAAAATCAGACACGAAGAGACCCATTTTCTTGGCCAAACCTACTCGAAGATGCCACCCAATCAAAATTAACATATCTTGCAACTCAAAGTCTTCTGAGAACGTAGCTGCAGAATCTCCAAACCCCGAAACCAAAACCCTATCTTTATCCGAGCAGCTCAAGCCTCTTTCTTCAACGACACTCTCACCAACCAAGAATGACCGAACCCCTCTATTATCCAAGCCAAAGTCAACGTGGGTCAACCCCACCAAGCCCAGAAGGTCTGTGCTTTCACTGCAAAGACAAAAGCGCTCTGCATACTCCTACAATCCTCGGGTCAGAGACCTTAAACTCTTTGCAAGAAAGCTCAATGACTGTGACAACACTGAAGAAGCTTTCTTGCGTGCTATAACTGAAATCCCACATCAACCCACCAGAGAAAATGCGCTCTTAATACTCAACAGCTTGAAGTTTTGGCAGAAGAGCTATTTTTTCTTCAATTGGATCAAGTCCCAGAACTTGTTTCCCATGGAAACTATATTCTATAATGTTACTATGAAGTCTTTGAGGTTTGGGAGACAGTTTCAACTCATTGAACAGCTTGCTAATGAAATGGTAAGCAATGAAATTGAGCTTGATAACATTACTTATTCTACTATTATCACTTGTGCTAAGAGGTGCAATCTTTTTGATGAGGCTATAGAATGGTTTGAGAGAATGTATAAGACCGGTTTAATGCCTGATGAAGTTACATATTCTGCTATTTTAGATGTTTATGCTAAATCTGGTAAAGTTGAGGAAGTGTTGAGTTTGTATGAGCGAGGGGTGGCTAGTGGCTGGAAACCTGACCCCATTGCATTTTCTTTGTTGGGGAAGATGTTTGGTGAAGCCGGGGATTATGATGGAATTAGGTATGTTTTGCAAGAGATGAAATCCTTAGGGGTGCAGCCTAATCTGATTGTATACAATACTTTGTTAGAGGCAATGGGCAAGGCGGGGAAGCCTGGCTTGGCTAGGAGCTTATTTGATGAAATGGTGGAATCAGGTTTAACTCCGGATGAGAAAACATTAACTGCCCTTATCAAGATTTATGGCAAAGCCAGGTGGGCTAAAGATGCTTTAGAATTATGGGAGCGAATGAGGGAAAATAAGTGGCCGATGGACTTCATTTTGTATAATACATTGTTGAATATGTGCGCAGATATTGGATTAGTGGAGGAGGCAGAGAGGCTTTTTGAGGACATGAAGCTATCTGATTATTGTAAGCCAGATAGTTATAGCCATACAGCAATGTTGAATATTTATGGGAGTGGAGGGAATGTTGATAAGGCAATCGAATTGTTCGAAGAAATGTCCGAACTGGGAGTTGCTATCAATGTCATGGGTTGTACTTGTTTGATTCAGTGCTTGGGTAAGGCTAGGAGGATTGATGATTTGGTTAGAGTGTTTGGTGTCTCAATTGATAGGGGAGTTAAACCGGACGATAGACTTTGTGGGTGTTTACTATCTGTAGTGTCTCTTTGTGAGACGAGTGAAGATGTTGATAAGGTTATTACATGCCTGCAGCAAGCTAATCCAAAGTTGGTTGCCTTTCTGAAATTAATTGAAGATAATAGTACTGGCTTTGAGAACATTAAAGAGGAGTTTAGGAATGTTATCAAGGACACTGAAGTTGATGCTAGAAGACCCTTCTGTAATTGCTTGATTGATATTTGTCGAAATAGAAACCTCAATGAGAGAGCGCACGAGCTGCTTTATTTGGGAACCTTATATGGCTTGTACCCTGGTTTACATAACAAAACTCTGGATGAATGGAGTCTTGACGTCAGGTCACTATCTGTCGGTGCAGCTCAGACAGCCCTTGAAGAGTGGATGTGGACTTTGGCCAAAATTGTTCGGCGTGAAGAAGTGTTGCCGCAGTTATTTTTGGCTGAAACAGGCACCGGAACTCACAAATTCTCGCAAGGTTTGGCGACAGCCTTTGCTTCACACGTAAACAAACTTGCTGCACCATTTAGGCAAAGTGAAGGGAAAGCTGGTTGTTTTGTGGCAACCAGAGAAGATTTAGTTTCATGGGTGCAAGCAAGACCCTCATCTATTACAGCCTAAAATAGGAAGCTAATTCTTCACCACTGCCTAAATGTTTACACCTGCAAGTTTAATTTGTTATAATAGCTTTAGGGAATAGCAAGACATATTGAAGATTCCATTGTTCCTTTTGAAAATGCTTTTGGGTAATTGAGATATATCATAGTTGTTTTGGCAGTCAATAGTTATTTGGATGTTGCTTTGTTACAATTTATAGTCAAGAATCAATTATGAATTTTGTAACGCTGAGATCAGTTTTTCATAATAGTAATGAGATTTGTAAATGGTTGAAAGCGGAAATGATTTCTATGCAAGGATCTCAAAATGAAATTCACTTCAACTCTGTAAACCGCATAGATGGAAAATCCACCTTCAAAATTACAAAGATTCTCACCATTTGACAAGGAAATGGTCAAGTTCAGTAAGTATGACTCTGTACCCCCACCAAACTAAAAATGCTAGTTTTTTCTTTTTCATTTTTTTCCTCAACCACCCCCCCCCCCTTTTTTACCTGACTTAAATAACAATTAAAAAACAGAAGGCTCCTAAAAATCTAAAGAGCCTCTATCTATGGAAATTCTAAAAGTCTAAAAGAAAAAGGTTTTAAAAAAAGAAATGGAAAACTGTTTTTATATCCTATGTGTCCTAATGAGCATTTCCCAGGTACCCTTCCCACTTTCTTTAATCCTGAATAGAAGTTTCAGGCCTCTCTACTCAACCCTTTGATGACTACCTAACACTAGTTCAGCCTGTGTCTTTTTGATTCCCCCCAATTCACTGTACGACACTTATCGAACCCACCAAAAATAGATCAAGTTCAAAATTCCTAAACAATTTGCAGAAACTGACTTGAGAGTTGCAACTCTTGTTCACTTGCTAAAGGTACTTTCCTGACGACTTCCAAATTCTTCCTTCAAGAGATATCACCATAACAGTGACATCATCATGGTATTTTCTGCGATCTCCTTGAGGAATGTCGAGTAATTCATGAAGATCCATCCCTGCAGACAACCAAATCAGAATTATAATTGGCAAACTATATGAATAACTAAAATCAAGTGAAAAGCTAACTGTGGTAATCATTTAAAAACTTGTGACGTACTGATCTTGTTAGTGATACCACGAGCATAACTCATGAAGGTACACATGTTAATGTAGAAGAAAATTTAACAACAAAATTATGACAGCGCGTGAAGATTAGAAAGAACTGACAGAGGTCATTATTATTTACTCAGAAAAGTGCATTACCTTTCATGAGTTAATTATGAAGTAAATAAATAAAATTGCAGAGAAGAAAAAATATTTTACCAGCTCTCTTTGCTGCATGGAGAAGCAGCTCCTCTATTAGGTGCTGTGCAGGGTCACCGTCTGGAAATTTCTCCATGAAACTCTCCACAAGAGAAACTACTTCCTGATTGGTCAGATACTGATATAAGCCATCAGATGAGAGGACCAAAAATTGATCTCTTGGGCAGAGCCTAAGGTGACAAAGAGAAGGTGTGCAGGATATGTATGGAGCTGTACCAATGTACTCATTTCGAAACATTTCCAATAATGTATCGTTCAACTTGGGCTGCACCAAGATGCCATCATATTATTATCAGAGTTCAAAACACATTACATCCAAAAAGAATGACATGTACAAAAATTAATCAAGCGAAAAAGAATGACATGTACAAAACTTAATCAAGTGAAACAAACACAGGCATAAAGCTTATGGTGGGCTTGTTAAAGAGCAAGTAGCCACTAGTCACATCTGACCCTAACAAATGCAAAATGAATTGTAATGCAATTGAGTAGTTTACATGATTCATCAGGTACACAAAACAAACAATAAATGAGCAAAGCAAAAGCTTGCCTTGTACAACTTGTTAAAGACTGACTAAATAAGAACCAAAGATGTAAACAAGCTTACTGAAGAACAATGAAACCATCAGAAAAGAAAAGAAACACTGAAGTATATATCTTGAAAGAATTTTTAGTTAGGAAAAAGCATGTAGAAGGTTACATTTGTATGTCTAAGCAGAACTTAATCTTTATTAATATTATTTTGGTGTCATTTTATAAGAAAAATAAAGGATTATTTCCCTTTTTACAATGAAGATGAGTATACGATGCTTTACTAGAACACCGCACAAAAGCATTTAATAAAAAATAAATAATAATAATAGTCTTATGTCCCTTTTTACAATGAAGATGAGTATACGATGCTTTACTAGAACACCGCACAAAAGCATTTAATAAAAAATAAATAATAATAATAGTCTTATGTCACCGGTACACACACACCCCCAGTCAGTTATACTTTTCATTAACCACAATTGCCATTTATTATAAATCTTTAAGGCAGAGTTACAACAAAGCACATTTAACAAACCTTTTTAAGAAATCCTGCTCCAAATGCTCTTGTAACCTTAAGACGTCCTTTCACTCTATCATTGACAATGCATTGGCTGTCATCAGGGTGTTCATTCTTGATTCTTATGATTTCCTGCATAATTTGAACAAAGAAAAGTTCTTAGCAAATGGGCATCACCACCCATCAATAACATCATCCACAGTGAGTTAAAGGTGCCAATCATCATAATTAAGGGGCAGAAAAAGAAAAAGATAAAGACACCACCAAACAGAATCGACTATTTAGCATTAATTACGCAGAAAATATACATGCAGGTGCAACTATGCATTAGTTGCCAAACAATATATTTGCCGCTTGGTCTGAAGGCATCAATTATGCATGTGGTTGTCAAAGAATATATTTGTGGCTTGATCTGACAGCATCAATATGTTAAGTCAAAACATACAATGAACTTCAGCTGCCACCAGAAGGAGAGCATACCTATCCTGAGATCAGAAGAAAGTACAGTCTGACTCAATAATCAAAATAATGCCAGGAAAACTGTTCTTTGTCTCATCTTTTTTTCCCCCTTTTTATTTTCTTTTTCTTTTTCTTATTATTATTTTTTTTTTTGAGGTGCTGAATCTCACCTAATCACAAACATACATGTCAACACAGACTTATCATAGCAAAATCATTTCACTGGGTACATTGATCAACATGTGACTGAAATATGACAGTATATTTTATACGTTGAACTTACTGAACTGATTGGCACATCATCTGACATCAGATCATGTATTAAATTAAAAAATACACCACAATGTAAGAATGTCAACATGAAAAAATAGTATGATATGACCATAGCTATGGGTAAGTCTGGGCGCAGCCCTTATTGCAGCTTCACCTGATTGCATGCATAACCAGAGAGAAGTGCAACATATCTTTGGCAATGCCTCAGGAGTCAATCAGTCAAAAGTAAATATCCTCATTCGTTAATTAAATCCTAATTATGCCCCCAAGAGCGTGGTCGGGTTGGTAACAGCATGAAGCTTGTAGCCGCTGAACACACGGGTTTGATCCTTAGGGGTAGCAAGGGGGAAAAATAAAAAATCTATTTGGGCTTTGCCCACCCCCCTTACTTAAAAAAGATTAAATGCTAATTATAAAATCAGTCATTGTATTTTGGACAATTAAATTTGCTCTGCCAAATACCATCAATGTTTTAGACTGGTGTACATAAGTGATGAAAGATAGCAAATGCAGGTCAAATAGACAAATAGTCATTCACTTTAAAACTTCTAAAAACCTAACATCTGCTCAGTACTGAATTCCAAGCATAAGAGGAATCAACATCTCCAAGCAGCTGATTGGACAGGCCAATAAACCAGTAGCTATCTGAGGACAATATTCCAAATAAACCAGTAACCAGTACCTAACAGTTATGAAGTGGTCCAACTTTTTCACAGAAAATGTATTGAAGGCATACAAGTTTTTCATGGCTGGAGGTTCTTCAAAATTCTTTCAAAGCTAATTTTGTATTATATATATCTTGGAGCTATTAATCAGAGAATAAAATTTATAAAGACGAAGAAGAAGAGCAACTTAATCGCGAAGGATTAGGTATAGAAAATTGTTGAAATCAGTATTTTCCCAACAATTTTGAGATCCAACAGTTTTGAGGCCAAAAAAAAAGGTTTGTATGCATGCAAACCACAAGGTCAGACACATTTAGCTTCTAAAGCAGCCTCCCCCCAACCCCCCCCCCCCCCCCCCCCCCCCTCTCAAAAAAAAAAAAACTTTGGCCAGTCATATACAGTGCAACCACTTTGTTACTAATCTAACCAGCCAAACTGATAAGTTACTACACTGTAATAAAGCCAATGAGAAATGAAGATTTCAATATATGCACTGCAGAATAAGGAAATGAATTAGCACTAACGTACTCAATACTTACTTCTTCAATGCTAGTGCTGTGATCAGTCGAAAGCTGCACTGCAGTCAATTTCATTGCCTGAGCAGGAGCTTCATCTGCCGCTACCTTACCTCCCCTTTCACCCAATGTCACTGATGACTCCTCAACTATACCATCCATACGTGACCCAGTGTCCACTTGTCCCTTCATCCACCCACTACCTCGAACCGCCTCTGGCTGATATTGTGCCACAATTGCCCTACTATCACCTACATTCATCACATACACATCCTCATCCCTCATCAACACAACTAGCAAGCAGGAACCCATCAAAGCCAGCTCTGGATTTGTATCAAGCACCTTTTCTGTCATATCCAAGTAGGCGAACTCAGTCAAATCTAGAGCCCGTGACAATGCCCTTAAAACTAATTCATGGTCAACCGGACCAACTCTTCGCTTCTTCCCACTCTGTACAATCCTCTCTTCTACTCTATTCTCCCCTACCTCAACCTTCTCTTTTTCCTTCAATCCAAATTTCCATGGAAACAAAGACTTCCTCCCTTGACTAGACTCCTTATGTTTGGTTAACAACCCTTGTTTCAACTTTGACAATAACAGCCATCTCCTACTCACAGCTGACCCAGCTTTGTTGACACTGATGGCATCATCCACGGAAAATGCAAACCTCTCTGATCCAGAGAGATCAAGGCCGTCTTCTTGATCATCCTCCGCCAAAAACTCCCATAACCTTCTTCTCCTAGGCTCTGTTTTCTCCGATTCAAAAGTCACTCTTTTAGCTCTCTCTTTGTCTTCCAATTCATTTTCACTAATTAAGACTGATGGGTCATTTTTAATTTCAATTTCCTGATTATTATCATTTTCATTAACACTAACAGTAACATTATTTACTGTTTCATCTGGTTCTTCAACATCCCAAAATAAACCTTTTAACTCATTATAAACAGCTCTATAAAGATTACCCATCAAAAATTCGGGCGCATCAGGGCCATTGAAGCCGTCATAAATGCCAACAAACAACCACCCGTGTTCTTCCGACACCACCACGTGCACGCGATCCTCACCGGCCTTACCCAGCGCCCACTGCACGTTATTATCATTTTCCCTCTCGTTTTTTGCCACGTCAGCATCATCATCTTCCACGTTGTTGTTGCTGTTGTCTTTCCGACTGACGAAATTCAGCACCGGTACCACCCACGGCCGTTTCTTATCGTGAAAGGCTTTCCGTATTCCTGACATCCCCAAAATGCCACTCTTTTTCTTCCTTTTTACGTAAAGGCCACCGAGCGGAGCTGAAAAATGGACGCGGCCGCCACCTGGTTCCGAGGCAGCGTTTTGGTCGAGTGGGCCCGACAATGCGCCTAGCGGGCCAGAAAGAAAGAAAGGCCCCCGCTCCGATGAGTCGTAAGCACCGCCACGTGGCACCGGTTGGAGGGGCATGGCGCTAAACGACGACGTGCTCTCAAAGCCACTCACATTCACGATGCTGCTCTTGACACCGTAACCACCAGCACACGTAGGCTCAGTGGCATCGTCATAGATATTGTCAAGCTGAAGGACAGTCCTGGGAGTAGCGGTGTTGGCACTGACGGAAGCTCCAGAAATGGCCCTGAACCCGGTTTCCGGCTGCGGACCGCGGGGCCCGGGACCGGCCCGGCTCGGAGAGAACCGGAGCGACTGGGAAGGAGAGACAAAGCGATCGGAGGGAGTTGGAGAGAGGAAGCGGTTGGATGATCTGACGTAGCAGAAAGAGTGACCCAGAGTTTCATCCAACGGCTCAGATGAGGCGAAGATCAGGTCCGGCTGTTGCTGGGTTTGGTCCGGTTGGGTCCGGTTCGTATGGTTAACCGGTTTGAAGCAAGGGAAGAGGGAAGAGAGTCCACTTCCCATCACATTTGATATTTCACAGCTTCGTTTCAGCTTTGTTTTTTTTTTTTAATCTTTTTCTTTTCCTGCTTGGCAGCTGAGAAAATTTAACTTGTAAGTTTCTGGCGAAGTAAGAAAAAAGAAAAATTAAAAAGTTATCGAACAAAGAAAAGAGAGAGAGACTGGAGAGAGTATTTTATATTTGAACTTGGAGTAGACTTATTTATATTGACAGAGAGAGAGAGAGAGAGATTGTTTTTGTTGCTTTTGTTTTTGTAATTTTTTTAGTTTTTTTATTTTGTCCTCCAAATGCTATCTCTTTGTTTTCAGTTTGTGTGCAGTTGGTTGCTGGCTCTTGGTTGACGGTTACACCTGGCGTTTAGCAGCAGCGGAGGAGGTTTAATACGGAGGGTGGATGGTTGCCACGTCAGAGGCCAGCTCAGAGTTCGTGGGTCCTCTTAAGACTTTTTGCAATTTGATTGCCATTTTTGGAATTTGCTCTTCAAAATGACAAGGAAGTCCTCTGTGGGTGTTGGGGGGTGGCTTTTGGGACTCTGAGGAATAATAGAGCAGTAGGGTCAAAGTGGGAAACAGTGGCTGAGAAAAGGGTTGTTTTTGAGGTATGCTTTTGTCTTTTTCCTTGCCCGGTCAATGAAAACTCCTTGTTTGGAAGCAAGAGCCTAATATCAGTTTGGCAATTATACCCTTGGATTTTTAGATTATAAAATTATATTTTCCTACTTAAGTTTTTTTTTTGGGCCCCTAATTGCATGTAATTTTTGTTGGTACATTATTCTAAACAAATATAAATGGGATAGAATCATAAAAATTAATAAGAATAAATATTATGAATCATATGATAACACAAAATAATAGTTTTTTTTTTGAAAGAATGTGTAATAGAGTTTGTATAACACTGTGTTATATATAAAATTCTATCTAATGCTGGATTTACAGAGTAGATATATATAAATTTGTGTTAGGAATTAATAAATATATGTAGCATTACTAGAAATTTATAGATTCTTATAATTTGAAACTGTTGTAAAAGTACAAAGATCAACACATATATCCAGTTAAAATATAGAATAAATGAATGCTGAAAAATCTTTCAATAGATCGCCCATTCGAAAAACATACGTTCAAATGTTTGTTTAGATAAGTGCTTAATGATTAAATATTTTTTGGGTAAAAAAAATAATTTCATTGAAGCTTGAAAGCCCGTTCAATGACTCAGCCATGTGGAAAACATGCATTGAAACATTTGTCCATTTCATTACTTAAATTTGATTTTATAAAATAAATAAAACACGTAAACAATTATTAGAGTTAATAAAAATATTCTCTTCATTTAAAATACACTTACGGCGTGTTTGTTTTAAAAAAATGAAAGAAAAGAAGATTAGAGGAAAGGGAAAAGAAATAAAGAGAATAAGAGATGATTCCATATCAAATTAAATAATGAAACTGAGATTAATCCTCATTTTCTCTCCCTATCTCCCTTTTCCACTCATCTCCTCTACTTTCATTTCTTTCAATCAAATAAGTACTAAACTCATGTTTTGGTTGGAAGAAATGGTAAGAGAGGAAAGGAATGTAAAGAAAAGAAAGGGAGAGACAATAAATGAAAAATAAGATTAATTTCATTTTCATTATTTGGATAGACAAAAAATTCATTTTTCTTTTCTTATTTCTCTCACTCTCTCCCATTTCCACTCATTTCTTCTCTTCCTATTTCTTTCAACCAAACAAGCACCATGTGAACAAAGATGTCAATCCTATCTAGTATCAAACAATAATATAAATGAAGGTCAAAAGTAATTTTAAATGGTCAGCCACTTGGAAAACATGCATAGAAACGTTTGTCTACATACGTGCTTAAAATTTGATTCTACAAAAAGGAAAAATGAATCCAATCAAAGGCCGAAAGCTCTTTTAATCACTCAATTCTATCCATTTAAGAACTTAAATTTTATTTACTTGGAAAAAGATATAAACAATTATTAGAGTCTATCCTATAAATAGAATTTTCTTATTTAAGCTGCATACACGGTGCCGTGTATAGTTATAAGGGTTAGAACAATAGGGATGAATATTAAAATGAGGCTATATTTAGATCTAAGGAGTATTTTTGTTTATATAGTTTCTCATTTACTGAAGTCAATAATTATTCAAAAGATACCCAAATGAGATACATTTAATTTACTTATATGTTGAACATTTAACAATCTTAGTAGAGAACAATAATTCATTTCAAGTTTTAAGGTGCTTGTGGAATTGAGGTTGGATAAATGTAGCTCAAAAGTTATATTACTTATTAAACACTATCTGCTGTAACTCGGGAGATATGTTTATTTGATTTTTCACTTATATAATAAAAAATCAATTATATCTTTAATAATTTTGTTAAAGTTACAGTACTTCAATTTCAAACAAAATCTCAATAAGATATATACGAAACTAATGAAGTCAAACTTATATGGTTTAAGTATTCTATATATAAATTAAGTTAGTGCTCGTCCTTCAAAGACTACAGGTGTAGTAAGAGCATCCGTCAACAAAAGGATTATGTATAAATTAAGTATTTAGGAAACATGCATGTAAACATTTGAGAAAATAAGTAGTTTATTAAAGTTTGATTATGTTGAAGATAAATAATTAACACGATAGTATGAATTCTAAAAAGGTTTTAAAATACCAAAAGTAATGGTTCAATAATGATAAGGATGACAAAAACCAGATTAGATTTACATCTTGGGGGGTGTTCAAGCTCATATGGTTTTGTCTTTCTTGAATTATAAGTCAACAATCAATTTCAAACATACCCAAACAGAGTCATATTTTATTATATACTTTTTGTAAAATTATTTCGGGTGAAAGCGATAAGTTAATCTGAAGTTACAATAAGACAAGAGATTGATACTTGTCATCTTGAAGATTTAAGCTGCTTTGATTTGAACTTAGACAAAAGACTAATTCAATTTATAGTCTAAGTAGTAGGTATTTGAGAACTATGATTATTAAAAATAATTAATAATAATTTAATTTTTTGCAAAACAATATCTTTCCTTATTTTTTATGGCTGTCAATTTAAATTTATCTAATCTATAAGATAGAAATTCTTTTTTTCTTGCTCATTTGTTACTTTCAGAAATTATATTGATCATCTACTCATTGTTTTCTCCAATTTCATTTTTTAAAAAAATTAATTTTTTCTTCTGTTCACTCGAAGTTTATAAATTCTATTAATATTCTCACTTTTCCATTAATAGTGTTAGAGAATCTCAGCAAAATGATCATTTTGTTCTTCAAATTCAATTTGTATATTATGATATTATTCTCATTTATTAGTAAACTGAATATAATACATGTGTTCTTTAAATTTATTTTATCGTAGTTAATAAAAACAAGCATAATCTCATTATAAAAAGAAATCTTGGTGATCGATTCATTGGATACTAAATTATTAGCAAATAATCAGTTGCAGTCACATTGATTTCGGATGTTGTAAGAGGAACCATTCTCACGTGTATGTAGAGAGTTTAATAATTCAATTGATGAGAAAAAAATGAGGGATTTATTCAAGATAAATAATTTTTTTAAGGAAAAAAAAAAGCTACTAACCATAAGGTAAAGCAATTACATATGAATTATGAAATGTGCAATTAATTTAAGAAAATATTTTTAACAAAAAAGATGACTTACATTAGCAATAACTTTTAACTAAACTTGTTAAAAAGTTAGCCTTATAATATGTTCTCAAATAAGAGGCTTATAATATGTTCTTAAATAAAAAATGAATGCTCCGATAGATAAATATCACATAAGTTAATATTGGATCTAAATGTTAGGATCCCAATATTATTGTTTTAATTAATATTTTAAATTTTTTTAAAATTCTAATTATTTTAGATTTTAAATCTTGGACATAAGGTAATTGCCTTAGTTGCCCGGTTCTAGGGCCGGCCCGGCGTCTAATTTATATCATAGTCTCATTAATAATGATAAGAAACAAAAGAGGTAAACGGGACAACGACAATTGTTTTTAGACTTGTTTGATGTTGCACAAAAATAATATGTAATTATATTTATTTATTTTCTCCCCAACAAATGAGCTATACATTTTAAAATGTTAAGGAACTTTGATAGATTTTTTACCAACCCAAGAAATCTCTCTTCGCTAATATTTTGATAAGAGGTCTCGCGAAGTTATATTTAATATAATTCACAATTAAGTAGAATTGGTCTAATTGGTCTATCTATTTGTAAGTTAGAATAAATATAATTTAAGAAATTCTTTAATAAAATATTTATAATAAATATGGGTATGATCTTGTTCATTTTCGTATAGATTAAAAAGGCGACAGAAATTAATACTTTTTTTAAAAAAAGAAATTGAACAAAAAAGGTAAAAAAAAAAGAAAGAAAAGAAAAGAAAAATAATAATGGAGTGGTACATATTTTAACAAAATATGGAATATGATGATAAGTGGGTAGGAGTAAATTTTTGGGCAGGGGTAATTTTGTCATTTTAGAAGGCTTTTCGGGAAAGGGAAACATACATCTCCATCTTTGCCTTCAAAAATCCAGGTTGCCAGGTTGGGCTATACAGCACTTTGCCCCATCATACCGACATGAATCACAAGATAAGACACTCACCAAAATTGGACGGTCAGGATTCAAAGCTAGCAAAAGAGAGAATATTGTTTCCAATGTGCATCGCATGGACTGCATCTGATTAGTCAAAGGGCACGAATTCCTCTTCATTCTTTGTTTTGTCGTGATCCAAAAGCACCAAAGCCCTCTTCAAAATTATTTAACATTTAATTTTCAAAATATTATGTATGTATGTATGTATGTATGTATGTATACAGCTATATATATTTATAGTCGGATGGATAATTTTTAAATACGAATGGAATTAAAAAATAAACAATATACCGAATTTTTTAACTTTTTTTTTTAAATATGACTTTTGCACATAAATACGACTTTACGTATTTATATTCTTCTTTATAATAAATTATTTAGTTTGCAAGAGAGAGTAGCTTTTCCCGCTAAGTCAAAAAAACGCACTTTTAATTATTAAAGTAGAAAAAATTGTTTAAAATATTTATTTAAAATGAAAAGGAAGAGAGAGAGGAATTTTGCATGTGAAGGCGGGAAATCTCACCCTGCAAGTCAAAGAGTTTGTTGGTTTTCAGAATTTTTTATTTTATATCTTTGGAGAAAAGAGACAAAGAAACATGTGAACACGCCCACATTCTTTATGTTTTTGTTCGTACAATAATTATTTTATCAAATTTTATCTTTTTCCTTCTTTTATTTAATTTTATTAGACAGTAATCTAATCTACCCTTAATATATATATATATATATATATATATATATTCTAATTAAGATCTTTAACTATATTAAAATCAGGGATAAACTAAAACAAAAAAATTATACAGTTTATTTTATCTTACAGTATATAAAAGTTTATGTTTCTTTAACTTTTAATTTAACCTTGACTTTACTATAATCAAAGATTTCTAATTAAAAACTGTATATATAAAGAGAGAGAGAGTTTCCAATTATAAATCCTTGATAATTAAAATTAAGAATAAGTTAAAAAATAAAAAGACAACTACAGAAATAAATTACATTGTATTAGAGTCTGAGGTTTTTTTTAATCTTTTAATTTATTTTTAATTTTAACATAATTAGATCGGTAATTAAATAATTTTCCTATATATGTGTGTGTTGGGTGAGGGAGGGGGGTTGGGAGTTTTGTATGGTTTATTCATTTATTACCCCAATGTAATAATTATGTTGTTATAAATTTTACAAATTATTTTTTACTCCACAAACATTTTTAATTGTCAAAATAGTTCTTATTTTTTACGAAAATTCATTGCTGTTTTTTTTTTATAACTCTTTAGAAGCAGTCATAATAGTTAATTAGTTAAGTCTTATCCTTATTAATACATTTTATACACATATTTTTATCAAATTCCAACCGATAACATAAACAAATTGCCCCTTGAGCTTGAGGATCTACCCTTACGACAAGATTATGATCATCTAACTCTCACTCTTAACAAAAACAAAAAAAAAAAATCTCGAGAACATCAAAACTCTCACACAACCTATTTCTAAGTAAAACAATTATTTATCAACTCTATTATTCCCGTCAGGGCAAATTTTTCAACAACATGATTAAAGGTTATTACAAAATAAGAAGAAAAAAAAAACAAGATAGATCCAAAATTTCTTGTTTAAACCCACTTTTATTCACCACTGCCGTAAAATATCAATTGCACTCAAAGCTAGTTCCAATTTTTAAAATATTATTCACACTATTTGTTAAAATCTGCCACTGCTACCTTTACCCAAAAAAAAAAAAAATCAACTAGGTTTTCTAGTAAAATATTCTATCACTTTCCCAACTTCTTACATATATAGATAGTTGTGCAAAAAATATTTTTATAAATATTTGAAAACACTTCTAGATGGCCATCTAATTTTCTTAGACCATGTGGTGAATACATAGAATATGCATATTTTATTATTTTCAGTTTTTGTCTTTATTATGATTTTCTGTGAGTTTAATTTAAGTAATCACTTGAAAAAATTTTTAAAAAAATTAAACGGCTAGATAAAGGCAAACATTAGCTTGTGAAAAGGTTCAATATTTTAGTCCCATGATTTCAAGTCACAAAATAATATTTAATTTATTAGTCAATTTTGTTCCAACTTGTTTATAGAAAAATGAAAGAACACGCTTTAAGAAGAATCTTGAGGTAGATTGACTTGATAATTTAGACAGGAAATAAACAAAATGTGAAACAGAGAAAGGCATTTGACATTTGCAAATTATGACCTCATAAACAATAATAACCTGAAAATTTCAAAACAATTAATCATGATTTGCATAAAAGTTAATCATGATTTGCACGAATTATAAATACGACCACAAAATTTTATCAACACAAAAAAAAAAAAAAATATTTGTTGCTAATAATGAAAATCTTGGTGATGTTACTTGTAAATGTTGAAACGTAATCTCGCCCTTAATTACTTATTGGTTAATTAGTTGCCTAAAATCATTACAATCGACTTGACTTTCAAGTCTATAGCAAAAATCATTAATCATGATAATAATGATTATCATGGGTGATTCGGTTAAAAATTCATTTTTCGTCCCAACCACCTGGTAGTTTTCTCTTTGATAATTGAAACTACGATCTCATTAGCCTGGCCCCAAAGTGATTTTGTCGAACAAGAGTTGTGCCTGCTATCATATTAGCATTGCCATTTGCTCAAGGCCCAAATTGTAGTTCTTAGCATTTATGGACGCCCAGTGGTCACAATATGCTACAATATATGGAGTGTTAAAAAGATAATGCTTAAAACTGGCATTAGCACAGACATGCAGCCACCTGAGTTCGAATCCTCCTACTTATGTCTCCATCCACGCACGTACTATTAGAAATAGATTGAATCCAAAATTAAGGATTTAAAGTTAAAAAAAAAAAAACAGTTTTTGTGTTTCTATCCATCAACCATTGAATTAAGTGAAGCTAGTGGATGAAAAATTAAATCACATTGGTGTTTAACCAATGTATGTTTGAGAAGAACTTCCAAGTGGAAGAGACAACATGACGTGCATGTCCATTAAGATTATGACAAATACACTTGCGATTTCAAATTAACCAATCCCAAATGCGTCTCACGTAAGTTTTTCAGTCATGTTTTGCCATTTGGAAGTATGCATATAGAATGCCATTCGAAAAGATTGTTGGTTCCCGCGAAGCGAAAACTAACAACCTTGAGATAAGGCAAGATTTATGCGTCAACTTTTTGCTGCAATGACCTGATGTTATTAATGGTGACTGCTGCGAAATGCAAATCTCTAATAGGCTCTCAGGTTCAAGTTCTAATTTACTCAATAATTCTGGTCATAATATTTTGTTTTCATCTTACACAAACGACTCCACTTCATTATATACACAAAACTAATTGGTTGCTTAAGGTCAGGACTGGTGTGCAGTTGTGTACATTTTTTTTTTCTTTTTTCTCTATCCATGAACTAAATACATTCAGTGATCGTAATGGGTGTCTTACAAGCTCAAATTTGACCTGCCCGAATGTCTCTATCCAGACGATCAGCATTAAGGGTCCCGGGAAGCTCTCTGAAATCATCGTTGAAGATAGAATATGCACTGCATAGATTAAAAACAAAATGTAAGACACTCTAGGTAAATTCAGACTGATCTAAGTTGTTCAGCAAGGTTACACTACAAATTAAGAAAACACAATGGAAAACTAAATTAAAGAACGAACAAGATTCAAGGAAAAAACAATATGTTTCGATCACATTTCTTCCTTACAGATGTATGCCTTGCTAGAGTAGCTTGTCGATATAATATTTCCCCATAAATATTATCATAACAAAATTTTTATGTTCCATTTCAATTGAATCATGATTCATTAAATCCGGAGCAAACATTATATGCTTATAATTTTTCTACCTCACGTCTCCAGGTTGACGCTGTCCCAGATTTAGGAAGATGATAGAGAATGCTGTCCCAAGTATCTGAATAAAAAGGAATAGAAAGATTCAAGATCATTTTCCTCAAATTGTGGTAAGTGTATGGAGAATTGTAGAGCAAAAATGAAGGTTATCTGTGTTTTCAAATAACTTCTGGGATGTGCTTTGATTATTTTCCCCCTTTTCTAAGAGAAAAAGATCAAAACGTGAGCTAAGGCCCTGAGGTCACTAGATGTCACTAGCATGAAGTAGGTGAGATAAAAAGGAATTAGCTACTACTACTAAAAGCATTATTTTTATTTTTCTCTCTATATTCCTTCAAGAAACAAGACAAACTTGAATTAATAAAAAGATAAACTGTTGGCAACAATTGATTTCAGCTTTGGTAGGAGAAATCAAATAAAGTTTAATTTCTTCAAGTCTTCTTGAGGGGAACCATTAAAAACATAGGTCCTTTTTGCCCTAAGTACAGCCAATAACAAAAGTTGCCTACTACTCCGATTGGTAAAAAATAAGAGTTGTTTAGCAAGACAACTACAGAAGATTATCCTTCAGATGATAACTTCCAGAAACAGAAAGCTTAATTTACTTTTCCAATTAAAATAAAGATTCATTAACTACCACATGAAAAAAGGATGGGATGTTTGAATTTTTCTTGTTTCCTTTTACTGTAATTCCAAACCAGACTATTCCTTCAAGACTAAGAAAAGGGGAACCCGAAAAAATTCAACAATAGGAACAAACATTGAACTCAAACTTGTGTTCACTTTTGAGATATATATATAGTGAAACAAATAATTGAGAGCAAAAAAAAAAAAAAAAAAAAAAACCAGTTTTATGCATTTGTGGATGACTGGAATCAATGCAAAGACTTACATATAAAGGTCCAAGATCCCATCTGTGGGCAATAGGTGCAAAGACAAACCATAAAATGATAATTGCCCAAATCTTTAGACTGAGTGAGAAAATCGCCATCAGAAGTATATCTATCAAACAACATCAGCCGAAGAGGCAGTCAGCACTTCAAAATATAATAGATGACCATTGCAGAGAAGCAGCCTGGCCTAGAAGCCCGCCTTTGACAATGCTTACCAGGAAGCTTTAACTTGTTGCGGAGAAAAAAGAAGAGCTTCCTCTTCCACCGGCTTGTTGACTGTGGAAGCTTAAACTTCTTGACATTCAAAAAGCAAGGGGCAAAAAAAAAAAAAAAAAAA
The DNA here is from genome assembly GCA_029633175.1 of Citrus glauca. NCBI lineage: Eukaryota > Viridiplantae > Streptophyta > Magnoliopsida > Sapindales > Rutaceae > Citrus > Citrus glauca. The sequence continues at coordinate 18,212,851 of JAQOOD010000004.1, forward strand.
AAAGTCAAATGAGAAATGTTTGAATTTTGAAACAACATCTGAATTTTAAGGAAATTAGTAATTTGATTACCAGATCTAAATCGTCATCATTGATACAAGTATCATCCCGGAGATGTCCAGGCGGTGGCTTTGGTTTGACAGCAGCAATCACAGAGTCTAGAAAATAGGCGTAAAAAGATCCAACATAACATATTAACAAGATGACAGCAGCAATCACTGTCAGTAATTTTTTACGCTTGAAACCAAATAATACCGGAACTATACATACCTATAAAAGATAACAACAATGAGGATCTGTCTACAAGATGAGTTACAGTTGTTTTTCATCTTATGTAATTATATCATTAGTAATTATTTTGTATTTTTCGATTTCTACAAGTAAAATTTCAAGTAAGCAAATCAAATTAAGTTGATGGCTATTTATTTACATTCAATTGAATAAGCAAGTTTCTTGATCATCAAAACAGGAATATTAGCTTCTATAAATAATAAAGATCTTGACTATCATCAAACCTGAAAGCCAATACACTAAAATTACAAAACGGCGCTCAAACAAAACATAAGAGAAAATATGGCAGAAAGATTTTACAAAATCAAAATAAGTAATTAGAAGTGGCAGAAACTCCATTGATCAAATTTTTATTTTCTGGCAGTAAGTGTAATTTTGTCTTGCCCTAAAAGGGGTTTACGTGACCATTTTGCCAAAGCACAAGGGTGTTAGCGTCCCTTTTCCCTTTAAAGAATGAATATAAGAAATTGATTGGAATGGACTCTCTTTCATCTATTATGCAATTTCGAGCTACTAGTTAGCTTGCCTTGAGGTTGGATCAACCAACCAGAGCAGCCAGCTATCATGCTTTTGGGATAGAAATGAAGCTATTCAAAGCATCAATAGAAAAAAAAATTCCATTTGACTCTTGCCTATTCAACCAAACTAGACCGGGCGAGTAAAGATTGCAACAAAAGTGACTCATTCTGGATCAGAAAAAGACTTAGAGAACACAAGCGAGAAAACTAACATTCCTGCAAAGTATCTTCGAAAGAGTAACATGGTTTGTTTCACATTTTCTTATCGGTGATAGGGTTGAAAGTAAACGGAAACTGTAGCTAAGCAACATGGCTGCTAATCAGAGAGAAAGAACGCTAACTAACAGGCAGCTAAGCAACCTTGTGAAACAATTTACATGAAAAACAATGTTGCCAAAACCTAACTTCCGAATTCAAATTGAAACGAAAAATCGTCCAAATTAAAGAGAGAAATGTTAATATTACCACCATTACTGAGTTGGAGATAGACATCATCACGATCGTCGTCATCTTGAGTGTCGTCCAAAACTTTGCCGCGAAAAACAAGCCTCAAATTCTGAATGGGTAAATGATTAGCGGAGCTGGTGGCAATCAATTTTCTCAAATCACGCACCTAATCGTTAACAAAAAGTCGCAGGGAATGAATGAATGAATTGAATTTACTCATTTTCAGATTCAAAAGAGATGCAAATAGCGATACCTTAATGGGAGAAGAGACAGAAAGGCGAGAGGGAGGAGCAGGGCCAATTGTTTTGACGGTGATCTCTACAGACTCTGAAATTTCTCCCATTCCCATACCATTTGATTCCAACACAGATCCTTCTTCCTTCTTCTTCCGTCTTTTTAATTTCTGGGGTAAATATTAAATAGTGATCCGCGATACCCACGTGCGCTGTCTCACATTGGATAATTCCTCTTTTTTTAAAAAAATCAGCAATAAATAATTGTAATAATAACATTAGAAATATTCTAGTCCCAAGTTAAAGTCTAAAACAGTTATGAAGTATATAATTTTATAGTATAATAATTAAAAAATTATTAAATTATATAATTTAATTTTTTAAAATTTATAAAATTTAAAATTTTAGACATAATCAATACTCATAATAATATATTGTGCAAAAAATGACTTGGTCTAATAAATTATAGTTTATTTATATTTTTTAATTCTTTCAATGAGGATGATATTTTGTACTATAAAAAGAGCCTTGAGATTGTAAAGAGGATTGTGGGAGGGGGGGGGGGGAATGACACTATCTTTCTTACTACATGTATTCATATTTAATATCATATCTCGTTACTATAATGGTACATTGATAATTTCTAAACATAATAAAAAAATAATTTTATTTATTTAAATATACCAAAATATTTACAAGTCCTTCAAATTAAATACTTTGCTCCCGAAGGCTTGGACGAGGAATTTTTTATAATTTTATTTAACTAATAGTTCAAATCTTGAGAAAGAAGGGGTTAAAAGAATGATTTTTTAGATTTTGACTACCTTTTGTCTTTTCTACTATATAAATTTATAAAACTTAAAAATAGCTAACAAATAAATGATCATATTAGATAAAAATGTCTCACTAAAGTAGAAATAGACAAAATATTCCTATTTAAGTGGGGTAATTTTTAGTTTCTTCCCCTGAGGTTTGATGTATCTCCATATTGATAGAAAATATTGGTGTGTATCTCTACTTTTCTCCCCTACCATTAATGTGATGTTTCGTACAAGGTTAGTCATAAAGGCAAGTTAGTAATTGCACACTTTATTGATTAACTATTCAGGCAAATTTAAAAATTTTAACTTTGGGAAATGTGGATTCATTGTAATAGTCTAATGTCCATTTAGTAATAAGAGATGCCTGTTTTTATCTATTGTGTTTTTACTCAAAACAAAAGGCATGCTCTTTTCTTTCATTTACTCAAATCAAAGGCGCCAAAAAAAAAAAAAAAAAACTCATAACCAATTTCAATGACTCACAAATGGTTTGAAGAAATTTGAAGCTATCATTAATAGAATGAACACGAACTAATATAAATTGACATCAGTGAATACCGACGACAACCTAGAAGCCATCCACTTGCATTAGTCTCACGAGTTAGGTAGCAGAAACTTTCCCTCCTTTTATGTACTTTTTTTTTCCTCAGTATGGTGATAAGATCAGTTAAAGTGAAGTTGGGATTTTTACTCTTATTGGTGATGTGGGTTTCTAGGGATGGTTTTTACACATTTTTTCTTTAATGTATGAAAATGATTAACATAAATTAGTGTTTCAGTTGGATATTATTTCGTTGGAGATAAATTTTTTAGGCTAAAGATTATATGAATTTTGCATGCATTTGTTGGATGTTGAGTTTGTTGAGTTTTATTTTTTTAAAGTATTTGTTTGGCATACATGCTTAATGCCGCAGTGATTGTGTTGGTTTGATTTTGGGTGATAATATGAATTTTGCTAGTGTGAAATGTTTGTGTTTGATTCAGTTTTGTAAATGTAAGAATATGACATGACATGCTCAGAATATTTGTGTTCATGTTCGTCCAAAAATGGTAGTTTGAGTCATGTGGTTATGTGCTTATTCAATGTTAACTATCATTGGATTATATTGATATATAATGCACTGAATTAGAAAGTAGCAGTATTGTTATTAGAGTATTGACTTAGTGAAGTTGATAGAGCAGTGAATCTAAAGAAACTGTGCATTGTTGAGTTGTGTTGATATTTTGAGCAATATATTAGAAGTTGTGAGTAGTAATTGCACACCAATTACTTTTAAACTTTATTGCTTGTTATTGAATGTGTGTACTTGTCTTTTTGCATCCTCATATACTTGGACATAGAGGTAGTGGTTGATAGAGATGTACTGAAATAAGTTCAGTAATTCTAAAATAATATAGTCTGAAAAACTTTAGGAAGATATCAATAACATCTGTTTGATAGTCACTTAGATAAGCTAAAAAAAAATGAAATTTAAGGTTATATTGCCATGGGAAACAAGCAATACAGATCTGCAGTTAGACTTAGATCTCCGAGATACTTTTAAGAAATTAAGGGAAAAGTCTCATAAAAAGACATTCTTCTTCGTAGTTTCAACTGAGTTGGAATGTGTATTAAATACATTTACATAAGAAAATTGAGCCGTTACTGAAGAGAATGATGAAACTTTAATATCACTTAGAGATCAAATTCCTTTTCATTTAGATGATGATGTTGAGCTAGATTAAAAATAAATAAGTTTTTTGTGCTATACCTCAATGAAGATGCAAAGGCTACACCTGAAATACTTCAAGTTTCATTTGATGAGCAGGCAATTATTGAAGATTCCTTTAATAGAGTTATGGATGCACCAAAAGATAGAGATCATGAAAGGGATAATGAGGATGAAGATACTGATAATGGATTTGGTCCTACAAATTATGTTAATGATGGATGGACTACTAGTCCTGATGATTATTGGTCAAGAGATGACAGTGGAGCTGAATCAGACAACTAATCCGATGATGATATGAGGAAGATTGTAATAGATATGAGAAAATTTCCAGAGGTTTGCATTTAGCAAATATAAAAAGAAAATTATCTTAAGAGTGTGGTCGACTATACCAATACACTAATGATTTAAGAAAAGTGGTCAAGGCATTTGTAATAAAAAATGATTTCAAGTCGCAGAGGATAAAAAATGGGAAGTCAAGGGTTACCTTGAAATGAGCAAGGTGATACATGCTAACCCTAATTGGAACAAATGGCACTTCCAGGTCAATACTTTCCAACCTGAGCACACATGTGTAAGAAACAATGACAATCATACCTGGATTGTTGTGATATTCCTTTATGTAGTTATAGCTACTAAAATGTTTAGGTAATATGGGATCAAACGTTGTAGTTCAAGGCTCTATAGGGCAATGAACAAAGCATAGAAGCTATTGGGAGAGCATCATTAGGCAAGCTACAATAAGTTGTAGCATTATATAGAGATTGGTTAGGTGGTTAGTACCTTTATTTTAGGATTTTTTTTTTTATGTTTGATGCAAAAATAATAAGATCCTTTGAAGAATGCAGAAAATTTATAAGAATTGATTGTTGTCATCTTAAAGATTTGTACAAGGGTGTATTGTTGACTACTGTTAGTATTGATACAAATTATGGTATTTACGCATATGGTACATGTGTTGTAGAGAGTGAAAACATACAATCATGGGTAAACTTTTAGAGAGATTGAATAAGCAAATAGGATTTAGTTGGGTGATTTGAAGGTACTGGAGATGGTCGCCCTTGGTTTTTTTGAGGAGGTATTACTGTAGGTATATTTATGCCAACTTCAAAAAGAAGTTTTCTTGTTTGTTGTTACAATTCTCATTTTGGAAAGCATACAAAGACTTCAACTTAGCTGAATTTCATAATCATATGTTCGAGCTGTATAGCATCGATCATGTAGCGCATTATTAGCTTATGTGGATTTCAGTTGTATGTTGGGTCAAACACATATTCTCTACTCACATCAAGTGCACTCATGTCACTAACAACATGATGAAATCCTTAGAGAAATGCGAATAATATGATTACTTAAGGAAGTAAAAAGAAAAATCATGGTTATGATTCACAGAAAGTACCAATAGGCTATTACTTGGCAAGACGAGTTGCCACCACTTGCGAAAAGGAGAATAGTTGAATGAATGGAAGAATCTAGGTCATTGTCAATCATCTTTAGCCATAATGACACAGTTGAAGTAATGATAGATTCTTTTAAAAAAATTGTTGTTGATTTAAAGAGTAAGCACTATGAATGTAGGAGTTGGATGTGTCAAGTTTACCTTATCTACATAGATTATATTGCATTGATGCCATGAGGCACAATGTCAATGAGTATATGCATTTTTTTTTGCTGAAAAAAGAAGTATCTAGGAACATTTATAAGCATGATGAAAGCAAATGGTCTTAATTTCTCCATGATACTTTTCTTTTACCAATTATTGTAAAAGTTGCTAACAGATCACATGTTAAAAGAAGAAGAGAGGTTAATGAGGGAAGGTCTTTCCATAGGAGTTCCAGTCTTAAGTGCTCTAATTATGATGACTGGGGTTAAAATGTTAGGACTTATAAAGCTCTTAAAGGTTTACTTAGCTTTGTTGATATTATTTTATAAATCATACATTTATTTTTAATTACTATAAATTTGATAACTATTGATATTCAACGACTTCTTTAACTGTAGACCGAGGAATAGATCTCAGGCACTAAGAATAAAAGAAGTCAAGGTTAAGGCACCAAGAAACACAGAACTCAAAGTTCAGGCACCAACAAACATGATTAAGCATCTAATGTAATATAAATAACTATCTAAGCTTGATAGTTTGAATTTGTAGTTTGTCAACATTTTCATTACTCATATGACTTATATATTGTTCAGTTAAATATTTACTAACACTTATTTTCGTTTTATGTCATTAATTAGTATAAGCTTATGGTACCAGCAACAAATGAAAAGATAGCATGCTTTGTCAATGAGCAATGGCAACAAAGGCCAAGCTAATCCTATACATATAAATTTTTGAGGGATTAACCGATGTGTCACCTTTTAACTAAAAGCATTAAAATAATGAAGATGTTGTATCATTTTTTGTTACTCAACCTTAGGTATATATTTGAGCTTTTATATATTTTGTGTACTACTAGATATTGATAAACTCACTAGCTTGACAAAGCCAGTGTTGCCTCTCTTCATGCTAACTATAGCAAACTTGTAATAGACGCTTAAAGGTAGATAAATTCATCTGTTGATGTATTAGTTGGTCACAGTACAACTTGATTTGATTGTCTAAACTGATATTACTACATGAATAAATTATTATTTAGTATCTTGTATTTGTATTTAATTATACTAAGATTGCTTCTTTTTTCTTTATATGTTTTAAAGAATGGTTGTCCAAGTTATGTAGAGCTTAATTTATTTGTTTACTGGTGATATTTTAGTGCAAAATTTATTGATGTTTGAGTTTGCTTATTATGAAAATTTGTATGAAGCATTGGCGTAACTGTTATATTCTGACTTTAAGTTGGTAAGCTGAGCTTTGCTTAGAATTACATAATATTTTTTTTCTATGTATATGCATTTGTGTTCTACTATTAGAATAGATTCTGAGATGAGCAAATTTCTTTCATTTCATCTCCTAAGTAGCGTTTAGTGCAGCCATATCTTGTTAAAGTGCTACATATGCATATAAAAACTAGGCATAATAGTTAGGCATGATACCCTTTGGCATAATACACTACTTGATTGAATTCTAAAACACTAGGTCAAGAGGGTTGACATCAAGTACATCATACAATTGAATATGAAGAGCACCACATTTAGGATAATAAATATCTTCCCATTAATGACCTTTTGTTGGCTGTAGAGACTTCCTCAACATATCTTTTAGCTTCTCCTCTTGACTTTGAAGTGCAATTAGCAGCTCATGATCCACTATTGTTGCCTTACCCCTTAAAAAACAACTTCATTATTGAGTTTAATCCTCTCTGGTAGCCGCCACCTAAAACGTCCACAACCTTCCTTCTTAGAACAACATTATGGACCGTCATCTGATTCAAAAATCTTCAAATCAGCTCTCTAAGACATTTGCATATTCTGTTTGAATACTTATGAGCTTGCTATTGACACAATTCCTCCAACTTGTAAAATGTGTTTGATTTGCTTGTAGTGTTTGAGCTTTAAGATTCCATGGATACTCAAGTGTTAGATCTTTGTGTTCAGGAAATTAATGGTTGATGATTTTGTGCAGAAATTGAGTTAGATGATGAATGAAAATGATGAGATGATTTTGCAATGAATGAGCCACTACAACAAAAATAGGTTTTGAGGGTAGAGTTTCCATGGCAGATAATTAAAAAATGCTGCTAAAGTAAAGAAGGCATGTCTAAAATATATGCTGTTAAATCATAAATAGACATCAAATTTATTTGACCTGTTGTTGAATACAAAGTCAATTTCTTTTTAATGGTGGACAAATAATAATTACCGTAAAAACAATATTTGACAAGGTAAATATTATTGTCATTGATTATAAGTTTTTTAATGGCATAAATATATATGACGTTAATTACACATCTATTATGGCATTTGGATTATGCAATTAAAAGTAAATGCCAATTACTATTAAAATTAAATTAAGTAATTTCTGTATATCGAGATTTAACAACATTAGGCTAAATCTCTCCGCCTCTTTTACAAGTTCTGTGCCTCTTTTACCTTTTTTTTTTAACCATCACTATTTGAGTGATTCACTTTACAAATTCATTCGATGGATTTGTTCTTGGATTCAGAATTGCTTTCGTTTCTATCATTACGATTATTATTACTATGGTTTTTTGGATTCATTATTTATTTATTCAATTCACATAGTTTTAATAATCTATTTAGACTTGTTTGTTTAGTATAATTTATTTGGGTTTTGCTTGTTATTATAAATCTTTAACGACACACAATTAAATTTGCTTTTATTATGTTCTGAGATAAGTTATAATGGCCAATTGCCCAATACCACTGCAGTGCTAAAATCTTAGAATCAGTCTCTTTTCTTAACTTTTTTTTTAATTTACCAGTTTTTGTTAAATAGCATCCAATTTTTTCTTCTGTAAAATAATACTTTCTTCTTGTTCTTTTTATTTTATTGCCAGGGATTTACTGACACGAAGAATTAGAAATAAACGAATTGATATTTAGAAGCGACAAGAAATGTCTTTCTTTTCTTTTGATCATTCGACTAAAAAGTTTATCTGTTCATGAGCTATGTCAAACGAAAGACTAAACAATTTCATTGATTGTATATTGATAATTTATTATAATAAAATTTTAATCCCGTGCTTCTGTTCATGCTTGTTAAAGCAATGGATGAGATGGTGTGTATAAGACACAAATCTGTCACATTTATTTAAATGAAATAAAAAGTAAATTCGGAATCAAAGTATTTTTATAAAAAAATAAAATAAAGTTTAATGGCAGTTTCGCTTTAATGTCTTAAATTTTATAGCGAATTTTTGTATGCCATTAAATATAAAAGGTTTGGGCATTAAAGTGAATATCCATGGCCATTATTATTATTTGTCGACAATGGCATTGGATCTATGCTCTCAAAACTTGATGATTTTCCACGGCTTATGTCGAGCAAACTACTTGTGAATGGTGATATTGAGATGATGAATACATAACGAACATCACTGCCAATGTAGCCATTTGAAATCACTGCTTATATTGGCAGTGCTCATCAATATTTTTAAAGCTCTTTATTGTTAAATTTTTTATTTTTGAATCAGCAAAGACAAGTTAACATTTGTTAAGGATAGTATGATCATTTCATATTGTTTATACACTTTGGCGCCAATTTTTACAAGAGGCTATTACCCAACATATCTTCCATAGCTTTGGTTTTAATTGTACAAGGGTGTTTTGGCCCTTTACTTTATCATCAATAAATGGGCTTCCAGTCGATATACTAATGGTAGGGAAGGTGAAGTAATACCAATACTTTATGTTAAAATGGAGATCCATGAAACCTCAAGGGCTTGTTAAAATGAAAATACAGATATTTTGTTGGTTTCTCATCTCATTTAAGCCCATAATTTTTCTCGGGAAAATATATTGTGAAAACAAGTCACAATTTCAATGGGCATAATGGGTATAAAATTTGTACATATTTGTGCAAGCAAAAGCTTTTGATTAAAGCCCAACGCATTAGGAGTTGGTGCTGTGGTGATGGTCTCAGGATTAGGCTTTCTTTATCAACCATTCAAACAAAGATAAAACTAGCCACGAAAATATATAGTCAGCTTTCATCCATTCTTTATCTCTTTCACCCTATATGCTTTGAGACTTGGAGCTACTGAAAAAATAAAGCAAATAAGGCATGGCACTCAGAATGTGGGCGTCGTCTACTGCCAATGCTCTTAGAATTTCCTGCGCCTCCAAAACTCCTGGATTTGCCCTCTCCAGATGCTTCTCTTCTGGTACTCAACTCATTTCATTTCCCCTTCCAATCATTATTTTCTGCTAGCTAATGGGTTGATTTTTTTTTTCCATAAATTCAAGAGCAATTCTTTTGAGTCATTATTGTTAATTAAAGAAGATTACTTATTTGGTTTGATTTGTTGTAGTCTTGGATGGGTTGAAATATGCATCCTCGCATGAATGGGTGAAGCATGAAGGCTCTGTGGCTACTGTTGGCATCACTGATCATGCCCAGGTTCTTCTTATCTCTGTTTCTTTCATTAGATTGGTTATTTATGTATGAACTTGTGGGGGATAATGTTTCTTTATTTAAATTCTATGAAAATTTTGGGAGACTATCACGAGGATTTCTGAGTTTTTAAGTTAGATTTTAATTTTTTTTTACCATGTTAGTTGAAATTTCCTGAACGGGGAAATAATGGTGACGGAAACAAGTTTTTTAAAAAACATCGTTTCGACTTTGTCTTTTGTTTCGGTATACTTTCGACCAATTATTTGTGTCAATATTACAGGATCATCTTGGAGAAGTAGTGTTTGTGGAACTGCCAGAAACTGGTGCCTCAGTCAAACAAGGGGGCGGCTTCGGGGTTGTAGAAAGTGTGAAAGCAACCAGTGACGTTAATTCCCCCATTTCTGGTGAAGTTATTGAGGTTAACTCCAAGCTCACCGAAACGCCTGGCTTGGTAATTCTCTGAGTCAATTCTTTCACACTCTAGGAACCTAATAAAAGTAAAATGGGTATAAAATTTGGTAATTTTCGTGTAGATATTTTGTTTAATGAAATTATTGTGTTATTCCATGTTGACTAATAAAGAGCAAGTGCCTGAGTTTATATATAGGATAGTGGTCTCACCGTGAGTCCATTGTGTCGTCCAATTTGGAAATTGTTAAGAGTTCTCTCACATTAGTAAGAAAAATTGGAGATACTTAAAAAGTCTTGAAAGGGATAAATCGTTCCAACTTAAGGCCTAGATGTCTAGCCCCATCCTGAAGCGCTTGGCAACATAAGCGTAACCAAAATTTTGCATCCGTAATCTAAGAACATTTTCACCATAAAAATTTTGGACTCTTAACATGGATTGCCTTTGAATGTGGTAGGTCAATTCAAGCCCATATGAAGAAGGATGGCTGATAAAGGTGAAGCCTAGCAGCCCTTCGGATTTAGAATCCTTGATGGATCCACAGGCTTACACGAAATTTTGCGAAGAAGAAAATGCAGCTCATTAGAATCTTCACACTGTTTCATTTTCTTTTCCCAAAACATATTAATAAATCTCTTTGTTTTACTCGCTATTTGTGTTGTAATTCTGCATCTTCACGTAATTAAGACCCATTTTCTCCTTTCTCTTTTACCCGTACTAACCATTTAATTTTGATTGTTTGAGGTTCGTTCCAATTAATTCTTGATAAATTACAAGTGCAAATTAGCTAGTGTAGGATAAAAACACATTGTCTATTTGTTAGAACTGATTCAATCACAATGAAAATCTAGCCTCCGAAAGCATAACTGAGTGGGTTTTCAAATGAATTTATTTAACTGACCCCGTAAAGATAAAATTATAATTATTTGTTACTTATTTTTATTTACATTTTTAATTAAAAATTTGTTTTTATGTTAAAAATGAAGGTTTAGGATTCAAGATAGGCTAACATGTTGGATAAAAAAATCGGGTTGCCGTTAAATGGGTTAAAAAAAAAATACTCAGAGAGTTAAGAATATTGGGTTTGTCGCTTGTGGGCTTAAGGCCGACTCAAAATCAAATTTATTGGCCCAATGTAAACGCCTATCACGTATTCAGGTCTGCAGCATCAGTCAGGAAAAAAGTCTATTTTACCCCTCGAATGTGATGTAATAGCACAACTCAACCCTGCTATTTAAAAAATAGTTTGTCTCATCCCTTTTTTTTTTTTAGTAATATTCTAAAACACCCATATGTTAATTTACTGATTGGAAAGAGCTCTTTTCACGACCGGAGTTTTGATGTAGTAGCCTACTTCATCATTACTTTGTAAATAATAATCAATTTTATCTCTATTTTTCAAATAATAGCTCAAAGTATCCTTCCATAAATTTATAGTTAGTTTACCCTATAATTCATTGAGTGAAAAATAAGATTTTTAGTTAAATAAATGTAAATCATTTAAAAATAAAAATCTCAAGAATAATTAAATAATATTTGACTTTCTGTATAAATTTAAAAATTAAAGATAATTTAATAAAATAAAAATAACACTAAAAATATGCAACATATTTACACGTGTATGTGTGCTCATTAAATTTTTTTAATGAAGTCAACTTAATTTTTGATGATGAATAATAATAATAATAATAATAACAATAATAATAATAATAATAATAATAATAATAATAATAATAATAATAATAATAATAATGATAGTAGTAGTAGTCGTAGTAGTAGTAGTAGTAGTAGTAGTAGTAGTAGTAGTAGTAGAAGTAGTAGTAGTAATAATAATAATAAGAAGAAGAAGAATAAGAGGAAGAAGAAGAAGAAGAAGGAATCACCATCCATGTTAATGTCAAGGATAAGTAAAAGATTAAAACACACGCACTACAATGTATTTTATTTTATAGTATTTTCAAATTTATATCTTCTTGTCTTTAGTGTGTATTTTTTAAATAAATGAAGGATAACATTATTTATTTATTTATTTATCTTGACCATATTAAAGTTAAGAAAAAATTAAAGGAATAAAAAAAATTACTCTAGTGCCTATAAAATCTATGTTTTTTTTTTAAATTTTGTCCTAAATATATTTTACATATTATTTAGTGTTATTATTGCTTATTTGTTAAGTTTGATGGCCTAAATGGTTAGATGAACTTTAATTTTGATAATAAAAAACCATATGTCAAGGGAAAAATGAAAAATATGCATTTTACAATCTCACTAGTTTTTTAAGGACAAAAATCATTCATGTGAGATGAAGTTCAA